>CM034149.1:490658525-490713525 GCA_019776745.2 Taxus chinensis | reverse complement strand
GCGTACGCCCGTGTGTGTGCTGTGCGTGTACGTGTGCATGTTCGTTTGTATGTGTTGTGCGTGTGCGAGTGCGAGAGCGTGTGTGAGTGCATGTGCGTGTGCATGTGTGTGTGTGTGCCTGTGCGTGTGTGTGTTCCTGTGCATGTGTGTGTGTGTATGTGCATTTGATTTTGGGTTTGTGTGTGTGTGTGTGCATGTGTGTGTGTGTGTGCGTGTTCGTCAGGGTGTGCGTGTGCATGTGCTTATCGGTATGCATGTACATGTGCCAATGGCTGTGCGTGTGCATGTGAGTGTGGGTTTGCATGTGCGTGTGCGTTTAAGTATGCATGTACATGTGTGAGTGTGTGTGTGTGTGTCGGTTTACGTGTGCGTGTGCGTGTGTGTTTGCCTATTCGTGTGCATGTGCGTGTGTGTGTGTGTGTGTACGTGTTCATATGCATGTGCATGTGCATGTGCATGTGTGTATGTGTGTGCGTCTGCGTGTGCATCTTCGTGTTCGTATGTGTGTGCGTGTGTGTGTGCATGTGCGTGTACGTGTGCGTGTGACTGTGTGTGTGTGTGTGCGTGTGTGCGTGTGCTATATGTGTGCGTGTGCATGTGCATGTGAGTGTGTGTTTGCATGTGCGTGTACTATATGTGTACGTGTGCCTGTGCATGTGTGTGTATGTGTGCATGTGCTTGTGCATGTGCCTATGTGTTTGCATGTGAGTGTGCATGTGTCTGTGCGTGTGCGTGTGCATGTGAGTGTGGGTTTGCATGTGCGTGCGCTTTTGCGTGTGCGTGTGCGTGTGTGAGTGCGTATGCATGTCGGTGTGCGTGTGCGTGTGTGTGTGCATGTGCGTGTGTGTGTGCCTATGCATGTGCGTGTGCGTGTGGGTGTGCGTGTGCATGCGCATGTGTATGTGCGTGTACGTGTGTCTGTGCATGTGCATGTGCATATGTGTGTGCGTGTGCGTGTGCGTGTTCGTGTTCTTGTGCGTGTGTGTGTGCGCTTGCACGTGCGTGTGCCTGTGCCTGTGCATATGTGTGTGCGTGTGCATGTGCGTGTTCATGTTCTTGTCCGTGTGCGTGTGCGGGTGCATATGCGTATGTGTGTGTGTGTACATGTGCGTGTTCGTGTTCTTGTGCGTGTGCATGTGCAAGTGCGTGTGTGTGCGCGTGTGCTTGTGCATGTTCGTGTTCTTGTGCGTGTGCATGTGTGTGTGCATGTGCGTATGCATGTGTTTATGTACGTGTGCATGTGCATGTGCGTCTACCTATGCATGTGTGTGTGCGTGAGCTTGTGCGTGTGCGTAAGGGTGTGCATATCCATGTGTGTGTGTGTGCATGTGCTTTTGGGTTTGTGTGTGCTTGTGCATGTGTATGTGCATGTGCATGTGCGTATGCATGTGTTTGTGTGCGTGTGCGTGTGCATGTGCGTCTGCTTATGGATGTGTGTGTGCGCGAGCTTGTGCATGTGCGTGAGGGTGTGCGTATCCATGTGTGTGTGTGTGTGCGTGTGCTTGTGCGTGTGTGTGTTTGATAGGGTGTGCGTGTGCGTGTGCTTATTGGTTTGTGTGTGCGTGTGGGTGCGCGTGTGCATGTTCGTGTGTGTATGCTTGTGCATGCGTGTGCGTGTGCGTGTGCGTGTGCGTGTGCCTGTGTGTCTGCCTGTGCCTGTGCCTGTGCCTGTTCCTGTGCCCTGTGCGTGTGAGTGTGCCTCTGTGTGTGCCTGTGCGTGTGCTTATTGTGTGTGTGAATGTACGTGTGTGTGCGCGTGTGCCTGTTCGTGTGTGCTGTGCTTGTACGTGTGCATGCGTGTGCGTTTGCGTGTGTTGTGTGTGTGTGCGTGTGTGAGAGCATGTGTGAGTGCATGTGCGTGTGCCTGTGCGTGCGCCTGTGCCTGTGCATGCGTGTGTGTGTGTATGAGCATGTGCTTCTTGGTGTGTTGCCTGTGCGTGTGCGTGTGCGTGTTCGTCAGAATTTCTGCGTGTGTGTGTGCTTATGGGTGTGCCTGTGCTTTTGGGCTTGCATGTGTGTGTACGTGTGCGTGTTCGTTAGGTTGTGCGTGTGCATGTGCTGTATGGGTGTGCGATGAGCGTGTGTTGAGTGTGCATGTGCATATGCATGTGCGTATGTGCGCATGCGTGTGTGTGTGCGTGTGCGTGTGAGTGTGCGTGTGCTTGTTGAGTGTGCATGTGCGTATGCGTGTGGGTGTGCATGTACGTGTGTGTGTGTGAGTGTTCGTCAGTGTGTGTGCGTGTGCGTGTGCGTGTGGGTTGTGACTGTGCGTGTGCATGGGTCGTGCCTATGAGTGTGCATATGCATGTGCGTGTATGCATGTGCGTAGCGTCTGTGCGTATGTATGTGTGCATGGGCATGTGCATGTGTGCGTGAGCATGTGCTTATTGCGTGTGCATGTGTGCATATGCAGTGTGCGTGAGCGTGTGCGTGTGCAGGTGCGTGTGCATATCCATGTGCATGAGCGTGTGCGTGTGAGTGTGCGGTATGTCTGTGTGCATGCGTGTGCGTGTGTGCGTGACTGCGTGCGTGGGCATGTGCATGTACGTGTGTGTGTGTGCATGTGTGCATGTGCGTGTGCGTGTGCGTGTGTGCGTGTGTGTGTGTGTGTGTTGTATGTGTTGACTGTGCGCGTGCATGTTCGTGTGCCTGTTCATGAGTGTGTGTATGCATGTGCGTCTATGCCTGTGCGTGTGTGTGCATGTGTGTGTGCGTGTGCGTGTGTGTGCATGTGTGTGTATGTGTGCACGTGTGCATGCGTGTGTGGGTATGTATGTTTACACACATGTGCGTGTGCGTGTGCGTGTGCATGTGCATGTGTGAGTTGTAAGTGTGCATGTGTGGGTTTTTGTGTGTGCATGCATATGCTTGTGTGCATATGTGTTTGCATGTGCATGTGCATGTGAGTGTGCATGAGTGTGTGCGTATCCGTGGGTGTGTCTGTGCGTGTGTGTGTGCGTGTGCATGTGTGTGCGTGAGCGTGTGCGTATGTTCTTTTGGGTTTGCGTGTGCATGTACGTGTGCGTGTTCTTCAGTGTGTGCATGTGCATGTGCTTATGGGTGTGCATGCGCATGTGCGTGTGCTTATTGGTGTGCGTGTGCATATGCATGTGCGTATGTGTGCATGCGTGTGTGACTGTGCGTGTGCGTGTGAGTGTGCGTGTGCTTGTGAGTGTGCATATGCATGCGCATGTCCGTGTGCATGTGGGTGTGCATGTACATCCTGTGTGTGTGAGAGTGTGCATGTGCATGTGTGTGTGCGTGTGCGTGTGCGTGTGACTGTGCGTGTGCATGTTCGTGCGTGTGAGTGTGCATATGCATGTGCTTGTGCATGTGCGTGCGTGTGTGGGTATGTATGTGTGCACGCATGTGCATGTGTACGTGAGCGTGTGCGTGTGCGTGTGTGTGTGAGTGTGCGTGAGCGTGTGCGTGTGCGTGTGCTTGTGAGTGTCCATGTGCATGTGCGTGTGCGTGCGTGTGTGGGTATGTCTGTGTGCATGCGTATGCGTGTGTGCGTGACTATGTGCGTGTGCGTTTGTGTGCGTGTGTGTGTGTACGTGTGTGCGTGTGCATGAGCATGTGTGCGTGTGTGTCCGTCGTATGCGTGTGTGTGTGACTGTGCACATGCATGTGCATGTGCATGTGCATAGTGTGTGCGTGAGCATGTGCGTCTTCCTGTTCGTGTGCGTGTGCTTGTGTGTGCATGTGTGTGTGCGTGTTCATGCAGTGTGTGGGTATGTATGTATGCTTACACACATGTGCGTGTGCATGTGCATGTGCGTGTGCGTGTGCTTGTAAGTGTGCGTGTGTGTATTTGTGCTTATATGTGCATGTGTGGGTTTTATGTGTGTGCATGCATATGCCTGTGTGCGTGTGCGTGTGCGTGTGCGTGTGCATGTGAGTGTGCGTGAGCGTGTGCGTATCCGTGCGTGTGCCTGTGCGTGTGCATGTGAGTGTCCGTGAGCGTGTGCGTATTCGTGCCGTGTGCCTGTGCGTGTGCATGTTCCTATGCATGTGTGTGTGTGTGTGTGTGCATGTGCTTTTGGGTTTGCGTGTGTGTGTGCGTGTGACATATGCATGTGCATATGTGTGCATGCGTGTGTGTGTGCGTGTGCATGTGAGTGTGTCGTGTGCTTCTGAGTGTCCGTGTGCGTGTGTATGTGTGCATGTACGTGCATGTGTGTGTGAGAGTGTGCATGTACGTGTACGTGTGCGTGTGCGTGTGGGTGTGACGTGTGCGTGTGCATGTTCGTGCGTGTGAGTGTGCAGTGTGCATGTGCTTGTGCATCTGCGTGCGTGTGTGGGTATGTATGTGTGCACGCAATGTGCATGTGTGCGTGAGCTATGTGCGTGTGTGTGTGCGTGCGTGTGTGTGACTGTACGTGAGCATGTGCGTGTGCATGTGAGTGTCCATGTGCGTGCGTTTGTGGGTATGTCTGTATGCATGCGTGTGCGTGTGTGACTGTGCACTATGTACATGTGCGTGTGTGTGCGTGTGTGCATGTGCGTGTGCGTGCGCGTGTGCGTGTGTGTGTGACTGTGCGCGTGCATGTGCATGTGCGTCTTCCTATGCGTGTGCGTGTGCGTGTGTGTGCATGCGTGTGTGCATGCGTGTGTGGGTATGTATGTTTACACACATGTGCGTGTGCATGTGCATGTGCGTGTGCATGTGCTTGTAAGTGTGCGTGTGTGTATGTGTGCTTATGTGTGCATGTGTGGGTTTTTGTGTGTGCATGCATATGCCTGTGTGCGTGTGCGTGTGCGTGTGCGTGTGCATGTGAGTGTGCGTGAGCGTGTGCGTATCCGTGCGTGTGCCTGTGCGTGTGCATGTGAGTGTCCGTGAGCGTGTGCGTATTCGTGCGTGTGCCTGTGCGTGTGTGTGTTCCTATGCATGTGTGTGTGTGTGTGTGTGCATGTGCTTTTGGGTTTGCGTGTGTGTGTGCGTGTGCATATGCATGTGCATATGTGTGCATGCGTGTGTGTGTGCGTGTGCATGTGAGTGTTCGTGTGCTTCTGAGTGTCTGTGTGCGTGTGGGTGTGCATGTACGTGTGTGTGTGTGAGAGTGTGCATCGTGCGTGTGTGTGTGCGTGTGCGTGTGGGTGTGACCTGGGCGTGTGCATGTTCGTGGGTGGCGTGTGAGTGGTGCATATGCATGTGCTTGTTCTGTGCGTGCGTGTCGTGGTATGTATGTGTGCAACGCATGTTGCATCGTTGTGCGTGAGCCGTCGTGCGTTGTCGCGTGTGTGCTTTGGCAAAGAGTTCAAATTGAGTATTTCATTGCTTATGGTATATTGAATTGAAACAGTTCAGACTATGTGAGTTTGCTATTCATTGTGAATGATTGTTCAGTTGTCATTATGAGTTGAGCTGTCCTAGTAAGGTAAACACGAATTGGGTGTTTTTTTTTCCTTAGAAGAAGATGATTGTTTCTTACTGAAATTATATGGAAATGAATTCTTCTTCTCTTTCTCTGCTATTTTCGATTTGAAAGAAACAGTAATTTGGGTTTTAATTGAACTTTATAAGTTCAGCTTGATAGAGATGAGTGACAGTGGCATTTAGATGGTTTTCTTGAGTGCTATTATTTTTCTCAAATGGAAATTTTGAATGTTTTGTGTGGTCTTCTGATCTTGCACTCTCATTCAAAGAAAAATGAATCCGACTTGACTGATTCTTATTGAGTTGAAGAAAATGGTTGTTTTCTTATTTGATTGGTTAAAGGAATGAATTCTTCTCTTTTTGCTGTTTGAATTCTAGAAATAGCATTAGAAGCTTTACTGTGCATATGATTTGGTCTTGCTGTAGGTAACAGCAATGTTGCAAATTATTATTATGAACTGTATGCGTTCATGGATATAGAAGGTCATATGAATAAATGATTGCGTGATTGTATAACTGTTATTTGGTTAAAAATATAGTGAAAGAAGTATGGAATCTTCTAGTATAGTAAGTACATAGTATGCATCTTATACTGCTTGTTTATGATGAATACGATGTTTTACTAACCTGTTTTTGGTATTTGTATGAGCCTGAATTAAATGAAGTATTGATAAGGACGATAAGTTCTTCCTTGTTTTCATTTAAGGCTGATTATGAATGAAATTATTCTTGCTGCTGGAAAGTGAATTCCGAATGGATTTTGTAAGTTTCACTCTGAACTGTTATCTTGATTTGTGTCTCGTTTGGATTCAATTTTAGGATTGTCATGAGGAAAGAATAGGAATGCAGATGGATAACTTGGAAAAAACGATCTTTCTTTCTCTCATACAGTTGGAAATCTGTAATCGTTTAGGAACGAATTTTGTATTGCTGCTTGGTATGAGCAACTATATTCATTGCTGTTTGCTTTCTCGTCTGTACTTGATTGCTTGGAATCAAATGAGATGATGCATGAACTGAAAGGAAAGTAATTGGTTTACATTTTAGTTAGATTTTATCCTTTGCATTTATACTAATGAAAGGAATGGAAAGGATAACAGTTATGTTATAACAACAGTGTTACTTATATTCCTAGTTCTTACAAATGTTGTAATTTGGAACCGTTGGAGGAAATCACGTCTTGCATGGTTATGTGGGAAATAGGACAAAAATTCTTTGGCTAATTGGGATGGTATTTTTATGGTTCAGTTGTTATGCTGTCCATTCTTTTTGATGCTTAATTCTTGATAGATGTTCATACTGTCGTTTCATAAAAGCACGGTTCTTTTATTGAGACAGTTAATTAAAGCACCTCATTTTAATGACAAGTGCTTAATATGCTCAGTTCAATGAACTGACCCGTGCAAGTAATTTTAGATGGAATTTGTTAGAACGAAGACATGGCTGTTTTCTGATGCTTCTTTTGATTATCTGAAGATGAATTGTATTTGTTAGTTATTATTCCTCTACGAGGAATTGTGAAAAGAAGAAAGTACATTCTTCTATCTATGAGTTGTAAAGATGTTTTATTAAACAAAGTCCAGTCAATTGGATGGCAGATGTATGGATTATGAAATGGATTGATGAATACAAATACAAGTGTGATTTTTTAATAACTATATCAGTTTGATATTGTTGATTAAATTGGAAATATAGTGTTATTTCTTGATTTGGATTTATTTAATTGTCCTTGGATGGATGTTAAAAGGAATTGATATCTATTCTTACCTAAATGCAACTTTTAAGTTGAAATGTGCAATTAGTTCATACTTGGGTAAAGATGAATTTTTAATTGACATTAAAAAGGATTAGGAAGAATATGATTCCATAACTGATAGGTATTCAGGATTAGCTTGGAAGCTAAGGAATATCAATTAACTTAGGAGCAGCCGAACTTCATTTTCGGACTCCGTTAATAACCTCGTATGTTAAATTCAGAAAGAAGGATATGGGATAAATATATCCAAGGCTAATGAACCTTAACTATGTAAGGTTAAAGAGAATAAATGAATACATTTATTGGGAATTAGACCTCGTTTAAATGATGTCTAATAAGCTAGAATTCTGAATTTAGTTACAGTTGTGAAAATCTTGGTTAAGTTTAATAGGTTAAACTTATCACGTCCATCGGTAACGGCCTGCTTAATCCAATGATTAAGAAGAGAACCAAGTAGGGAAAATGCAACCCTTCGGTAAAAAGGAGAAGATGTATAGCAAGCTAGAAGACGGATTTAGTCTCTCTTAGCTACATACAACTGTAACGGGAACAAGGATAAAGGATCAACATGGTTGTTGAAAGTTGATCTTAAATATTAAGATCATATCCAAATCACTTAAGTAGGATGTGTTCTCTCGATGGGAGGATTCCGTAGGACATTGACATACGCTAGCTACAACACGGTGTCTTCATGAAGACGGGGTCTTCATGACGACACAATGTTATAGCTGACATATTACAATGCGCTCCTGAATTAAATCATCAAGAATACATAGGCTGAATGTGAAGTTCTTGGCTGGGGATAGGAGTATGATCACGTATACGGAGTGACTTCCTGAGGACTAAAGATAACTAGACACACAGAGTCATGGGGGAACACACCGTATGTCTGCTTATCTTTAGTCACCATGAGTGCCTTCTTATATTCGTTCATATTGCTAGTTGGAAGTTGGCAGTTTGAATCTGAATTTAAATTTAAAGGACTGGTAGGAACCAGGAAAGACCATTCTAGATAACAGGTGAAGTGAGGTGAAGGACGTATTCCATTGATGTGTATCACATCCAGGAATATGATCATGTAAAGCATGTGAAAATCTTTGGCCAAAGTATCGCAAGTGCTGGTTGCGTTGTCCTTATCACTTAATTTAAGATGCAGGATGTCAGATGAATATCAATAAGAGATATTCAGATAGGCTTCTTAAATGGATCACTTTGATAACTAGAAATGGTTAAGAGAACTTGTATATATAATATACTATGCATGAACAAACATGAAGGATCGGTAGTTTGCCGAGTCATGAAATGAAAGATCATTGAAACTCCGAGCCATGAAAATGGGAGATTGGCAGTTCTTCGAGTCATTTACAGCAGCATATAGAATCTGTTATAAGATTGAATGGCATTGAATGTGTGTTCCATATTGTAAATATGTGAACAGGGAACATTAGTTTTAAAAGGAAATTGTGTGTTCCAAATTGTGTTGTTTGGGCAGAGAACAATTATTAAAACTTGAACGTGTGTTTGAATTATATAATTCATAACAGAGAACGTTATATAATTTTTTTTTCCCCTTGTTCTAGTATCTTAAAATGGGGATGTTACATCAGTCATTATATTAGTAATCTTTCCCCAACCTAGCTTCCTCACCAAGTGGTTAGAGTGGTTTAGCCGACCATTGGGAATGCCTCTAAACTCATGGTTAACATCAAGATCTTGATTGCAAGGGGGATAGCCTGTAAAAACAATCCTCCAGGCTCCCGCAAAAATTCAAACTCAGCACTTTTTTGGACAAGAATACGTGGAAATTGTGTATTCCAGAGTGTAGCTAGCCAATACTCCCCTCCACCAATGTAGCACGGGTCCATGTTAGATCAGTATCTTGCAAGTTCTGGTATGTTTCTTTGGTCCAAGGGTGTGATTTGTAATACCACCTCGACCTAGATGCATATGCCAAGAGCCACTCAAATAATTCTACTAGGAAACAATAGAAGAAGGTTTCATACAACTCATGATAGAGAGTGTCTTCCACCCATATTCACGTGTCAAACTCAGGTCTAGTACAAAATTTCTGAGTGAAATCAACCTCTGTGCTTTTAAACCAATTTTCAACACCTTCAAGTGTTAAGTTCTCCGTCATCGCTTTTTACATAGACCACGATGTATGCCATGTTCCACTACAACTTCAAAAAGAGGTCTCGGAAATAGAACCAAGATGTAATCATTTTTACACCCACCAAGAACAAGGGACCTCACACGCACTGACTATCACCCAGCGGGCACTGGGCACTCACCCAAGGCACACAAGAGGGAGCCGAGTCTCTCTTTTATGTGAGTTTAGTGGAAGGCATCATTCGTGATCTTGAATTAGTGATTTAAAGGACATGAAAAAGCTATAGAGCTCAGAACAACTTCTATACCCTTTCAGTCATATCAAAAGTGAAAGCACTTAATAGAATTAATAGAATTAGGAGGTTGTAAATCCACAAATAGACTTATCATTCAAATAAGGTTCATGATTACAAGAACAAAAGCATAATAGAAATATGTAGATAATAGAGAGAATATCTTAATATAATTGTCATGGTAACCTTATCATATTTCATTCACAGCATTACTTATAGAATATCACAGACGGGGAGACCATTGTCATGCGTCATATCTGGATCCATACATGAAGGTTTTCAAAACAAAATTTACATTCCCCATTCCCTAATTACATCCTTCCTATAATCATCTACCCTTTTTATCCCATAGTTCTTGCAGTAATTCTGCAGAGCTCTGCTTCCTTCCTCAGGTTCTCTCTTTTTTCTTTGCTAAGGGAGCACATATATATAGGCATCTGATCTCCAACAAACTCCTCTGCAACCTCAAATATGACCCCAAGTGTCAAGGTTTGGGTCACCTCAGGTGCATGCCTCTCTCCATGTTATGATTAGGTTTTTGGATCTTCTTATCGTAAGGTATATTCCTCCTAGGACACCTTGTTTCCAGGCTAGAACCTTATCCAAATGGAACATGTTCTTCATGTGTTTTGTCAAAAAGGCTGAAAATGGTTAAGTCCCAAATTGTGCTTTGTGGGCACATGTCCTTAGTTCTCCAAGAACCCCTTTTGGAATCCTTCCTTACGCACCTTAACTTGCGTGCTTCCTCCAGCCCTGTGCACTTATGCACATTTAAGATTTGAAAACTACAATAGGGTCCCAACATAGGCGTAGCTAGGATATGGGTTATATGGGTTTGGTTCTTCTGTTTGGGTGTCGAAGTAGGTGTGGTGTTGAATTTGGAGGATGTATCTAAATCCAATTTGATAGGTGGATGAGTAAGGCTGGTGGTTGGGGTTACCCCTAAGGTGGTAATAGGTTTAGTCGAGGAAGATGCTATAGGTGTGGGTTTGGGTTTAGATGTAGGTTGGGTTATGGGTAAGGGTGTCGTGGATGAAGTTGTGATAGAGGTGGTTGTGCTTGGTTCAATTATTCAAAATATTTTTTGGTAGATAGTGGAAGTATCAGCAAGTGACATATGCATCTGTGTTAAGACTGGAAGTAGAAAACGCCCCCACAATAAGGCTCCGTCCACATAATCTAGGTGATCAGAAAAATGTGAGAATGACACGTCTGTAGGTGGCATTGATGAGGACCTAATATCAATTCCTGTAAAATGTGTCTTAGAGATGGGGAATTGGCTAGCTTCATCTTATGTGGGTAAGAGAGCTGAAAGTAGGTCTGCAGAATCTTGGGTAGCTGATGGAGAATGGTCGCATAGGGGAAAATATATCTCTACTGGATCCATGCTAGCTAGAGGAGAAAATGGGTGTTACTCTATAGGTGGAGGAGATGATGGGTGATCCTTTGTGGGTGGAGGAGATGATGGGTGCTCCTCTATGGGTAGAGGAGATAAACAAGTTTACTCCATGGACTGAAGAAGTACTGTGGGTGATGTTCCCTTGGTGGATAAGCCAAATGTGAAATGGTCTTGACATTAGTGAAGGGATTCTCCACAGGTGAGGAAGGAGGTGAAAGGTATTCCTCTATGGGTGGAGGAATAGGTGAGGTGGGTTCCAATGCAGAAGGAGGGCTCCAGGTTAGAATTTCTTTATGGAATGAATATGCGGTAATTTGGAAGTAACAAGTGTGTCATTGAAAATAGTGTGGACCTCGTGGGTATGGGTATCATGAGTTGAGGTCTCACCGGTTTGATTAAACGAAGGGGCATGATTGGGATAGGCTCGTTACAAATTTCATCATAGGTGAGAGTGTTGCAGGAGCCAGAAACTAATGCCTCTAATGTCTGTATCTTGTTCATCATTAATTTGATTAGGTCGTTGATAGGTTGTGATGGTTGGGTGCCTCTTGTAGTGTAAGAGGGTTGGTGTTGGGCATGTAACAAGGGTAGCATTCTAGTATATGGTGCTGCCATGTAGGTAGATTGAGAAAGAAGGTAGTGAAATAGGGGGTACATACCTAGAGTGAATAATAGATGAAACAGAAGGCTACTGATAGTATGTATATGGAGTTGGAAGGGTCATGGTGACCCTAGTAGCTATGGGGCTAATGATTGGGGAATAGAAAGTACCACATTTTGAAAGGGGGTAGGGGTCACTGACGTGGGAGGTGGTTGTGTAGCTACAGGTATATGCGAGACAATAGGGGCAGATGAGGTTGTGTTTTGAGTGGTTGTCAAATGTATGGTGGATGTGGCGGGTGCAACAGATGTAGTAGACACTGTAGTCATAGTGGGTATAAGACCTAACTGCGAAATGACTAGGGGTAAGGTATATGTGGGAAACAAAGAGCCAAATGGGGTTGACGTAGAAAGGGAGGAGAGAAGAGGGAGAGAGATTCAGGGGATAGATATGGGCATTCTATATATCAACTGACCCAAGGCTTCTCGAGTGGACGAGTGGGAAAGGTAAAACTACAAGGAAATAGGGTTTTGGTCAAGGATTCTTGCGAACTCCTCATCTATGGTAGTGATAGTGATAGGTTGATAGGGGTCCATGGTGGGTGATAAAATGGAAGGTGGTAAAGGGCTAGTGGGAGTGGTTGATAACTAGCATGGAATACGAGGGTGCTAGCTTGTCTATGCATTAGTACCATGTGAACAGGTACTGATCAGGTTGGTTGCCTTTCTATAAATGACACAAAATATAGTAGAAATAGGAAGAACAAGTGGTAAGAAGTGGATTAGGTACCAAATTTTAGCTAGAAAGTGGCACGGGATAACTGAGGCTGATCAGGGTAAACTGACACCGGTTAGGGGTAACTGTTGCTGTTGCTGGTCACTGTGGGAAATGGATAGTGAGTCAAAAAAGGTGTAAGGGAAATATGACAGGTATGTCGTATACTGATGAGATTACAAGGCCAATGGGAATGATAGTAGTGACATGGACTCTGAATAGTTGAAGAAGGTGAATAAATGTCCTTTTGGGTAGGTTAACCAAAAGGACCTAGAACCGACACTGGTTGGGTAACTGATGATGGTTAGAGGATAACCGACAATGGTTGCTGGACTGACATTGGTCACTATGAAATTGAAACACTAATGAAGAAAAAGTGGTTTTGAATTAAAATATGATGTGGAATCAAACCCAAAATTCTGAGAATGATTAGAATATGGTCTAGACACACTCAAAAGAAGTTAGAATATGTCAACTATGATGAGGAGCATACAAGGAGAAATAAGAAAAATGAAGAACGTGACCTCTCACCTAAAAATGCAAGCCAAACAGAAACACTAATAAAAATTCATCTTAAGAGTGCCTTTTCTATTATGTTTGTTTAGCTTATACTATTTAAGGAATGACTCATGAACTATAGAATAGAATTTTTTGGTGAGGATGGCTTCCTACGAAAAAGGAGATCTAAAAGGTGAGGTTTCAAGTATGTTATGGTGGGGGCGGGCCTCACTTTGAAGTATGATTCAACAGAGCAGCGAGCTGGGTGCCCACTGTACCGTGATCGTTTGATCACCTACAACTTCTTCCAGGTAGGATGTTGTTTAAGAATGTGTGTATTTTGAATTTTGTTGAGGTTCAGTAAGACTCAGAGAAAGAGAGCAAAGAAAGAAGTGCTTTCTATGATTTGTTTGTCAACCATCAGCTGGGAATGAATTCCAACATATAGGTTGGCCTTAACTAATGTGAGCTAATGCAATAAATTAGAATGAAATGTAATGATTTTTAAGCCCAAACGAAATATGAATTTGGATGACATAAATAGATGAAGAGGAAGAGGGATGCTCTTTCACTAAAATCTAGAAAAAAAGAAGAAATGGTTCTTTTTAAGTACACCAAAGAAAGGTTTCTTTCAGAGCAAATAGAAAGAAAAAGAACATTACCAAGGAAGAAAATTAATGTGTATGCTTTTCGGAAGGGAAACAAACACACAAATTTTCCTAAGAATGAATAAAAATGCAAGGAACCTTGGATGGGTCCCACCAGGTGTGCCAAAATGTTTCTGTCACCCAAAATGTGCCCCCTACTAATTTTCTGGCTAACTCCTTTCATCTTTCCTTCTCTTGTGCCTCAGACACAAAATTTTGCTTTTTAGGCACTCAAAACCTTCTGGAAATGTCACCATTGGGTAGAGCTCTCTCTCAGCTTTCCAGAAAGGAAGTGGTGGGGGTCGAAGGAGAACTTGGTTTTTTGCCAAGTGTTTTGGCAAAGGTTTCAAAAGAAAAATTCTTCCCATGGGGCCCGCCGATGAATCAGGAGCTGCCACGTGTCCTTGGGAAAAATTTGGGAAAATCAGCTAAGTGTTGGCGGAAGGAAATTTTGAAGAGATGGCCTTGCAGCCAATCAAAACGTGACATGTGTCATGAGGAATCAGAAAGTGGAGCGCAGGGGTAAAATTGGAAATTGGCTAAGTGTTGGCTGAAATTTCAAAGAAGGAAATTTTCACCCATTTTCCCACCGCCTAAATCCACAATGTGACATGTGTCCAAGGAGGTCCACAGTAGTGGAGCGGGGGGAAGAATTAGAATTTTTGGCAAATGTTTTGCCGAAAGTCCAAAGGGTGAGTTTTGGGCTCGCTGCTCCCACCAACGAACGGAATCTCGCCATGTGTCCCAACCAGGTGGAGCACGGGGAATATTTGGGAAATTTTCCCAAGGAGGAAATAGAGGAAAATTCAGAAGGGAAAGCTCGGCCCCTTTATTGCGAGCCAATGGAATCTCGCCACGTGTCCAGGTAGGGAAAAAAATTCAGAGCAAGCCCGTGAAGAAATTTTGGAGGGTCAAACCCACACCCAATGGGGTTTTGACACGTGTCCAGGCCAAAAAATTTGAAGCGACCCACGGAAAATTCAGTAGAGACAGGCCCGAGCCAATCACATCTCGCCACGTGTCTTCACCTCATCGGCCCGGTGGGGAAATTTTAAAAAAATTTTTCCAAAGGCAAAAATGAAGTAAAATGGAGCAGGAAGGGCCCGCGACCAATTAAAACATGCCATGTGGCACCTGAACTGGCGGGGCGTGGGGAATTTTTTGAAAATTTTCCAAATGACCAAAAAGGTAAAAAATTCAAATTTTTTGCCCGCCGATCCGATTTTGGCCTATTTTTTGCCCTAAATTTTCAAATCGCCATATCTTTCGATCCAGAGCTCATATTTTTGTGTTCTTTATATCAATGGAAAGCTGGTGTGAAATTATCTACATGATTCCAGGGACAATTTTGTATTTTGGTTCAGTTTGGAGAGAGAAAATCAAGAAACATCTCTGGCACGTGGTAATGGCCAGAAATGACGTTTCAACAACCAGTTTTAATGCAAAATGGGTCGCATTCTTCTTCAGCATGGCCAAAAATGTCAGGGCATGGGTTTGTAAGGATGCCCATGCTATTTTAATGCATCTTCATTCAATGGGGAATGGCTCCCACATTTTTTACATGTTTTCTCTCTCCTGGGCTCGACCCATGCATTGTAAAAGCCAGATTTGGCTCATTTTTTGAGGGTTGAACATTTTTTTGGATAGCAAGCTTCTTCTTTCACCTTCAACAAGTGATTTTTGCAAGTATCAGACCTTCTTCATGATTGTAATAGGTTTCTACCTCTTTGATGTTGCAAATGCAAGGATTTTGACAGTGAAAATGACAGTGCAGACTCTGTGTTATTAGCCTTTTTATGTTTTGTATGTCTGCTTCATTTCAGACCTCTAATTGCATCTTATCAACCTGTGTATGATGTTTCATGTTACATTTTATGAAATTGTGTCAATTTTCATGAACAAGAAGTGTTCACCACTCCTTTGGTGTATCACCTATTAGTTTAGTTTCAATTTACACTTTCTATCTCTGTCTCCTTGGAATTTAGAGTAGGATTAGGATTCAAACCTCTACAAATTGTGCAAATAATAGATCTGATCAGAGGATTTTGAGGAACCAATCTCTAATCTGGAGATTCCTCTCTCATTTTACAAGGTCCCCACACTTGGAGAGAGGTTTCAAATGTTGTGCAATCACACTGGATGCCTGAAACATCAACTTAGAAACCTGATTTACATCCAGGGGTGCTGCTGATTTGCAACAACATGTATATCTGTGTGTGTGCATGTGTACGTGTGAGTGTGAGTGCTTATGCATGTGTGTGTGCATCTATGTGTGCGTATGCGTGTGCATGTGCGTGTGCATTTGCGTGTGCGTGTGCATGTGCGTGTGTGTATGTGTGTGCGTGTGCTTGTGCATGTGCATGTGTGTGTGTGTGCGTGTGTGTGTGTGTGTGCGTGTGCATGTAAGTGTGTGTGCGCGTGTGTATCTGTGTGTGTGTGGGTCTGTGTGTGCGTGTGCGTGTGCCTTTATGTGTGTGTGTGTGTGCGTGCTTGTGCATGTGTGTGTTCTTGTCCCTGTGGGTTTGATGTTGCTTATGCATGTGTCCGTGCGTGTGCTATGTGCGTGTGTGAATTTGGTTGTGCGTGTGTGTGCACGTGTGAGTCTTGTATGGGCGTGTGTGTGTGTGTGTGTGTGTGCATGTGCCTGTGTGTGTGCATGTGTGTGTGTGTACATGCGTGCATGTGCATGTGCGTTTGCATTTGCATGGGGGTGTGTGTGTGCATGTGCGTGGGTGTTTGCGTGTGCGCATGCGCGGGCGCGTGTGAGTGTGCACTTGAGCATGTGCGTGTGCATGTGTGTGTCCTGCATCTGCATAAGCGGTTGTGTTTGACTGTGTGTGGGTGTGCGTATGTGCGTTTCCATGTTGCGTGTCCGTGTTCGTGTGTGTTTGTGTGTTCATGTGCGTGTGCGGGGTGTGTGTGTGTGTGTCTGTGTGTGTGTGTGTGTGTCATGTTCTATGTGCTGTGTGCAACCATGTTCATCTACTTGTGCATGTGTGTGTGTGTGCACTTACGATTATATGCGTGTGCGTGTGCGTGTGCTATGTGAGCATGTGTGCATGTCCGTGTGCAATGGGTATGTGTGCGTGTGCGCATGTGAATGTCTATGTGCGTGTGTGTGTGGGTACGCATGTGCATGTGTGCGTGCACATGTGCGTGCGCATGTGTGTGTGCAGTGGGTGTGCGTGTGCATGTGTGCATGTGTGTCTTTGTGTGTGCATGTGTGTTTGCATGTGCGTCTGCGGTCTGCGTGTCTCTATCTGCATCTACGTCTGCATGTGCATGTCTATGTGCATGTGCATGCATGTGTGTCTTCATGTGCGTATGTGCATGTGTGCGTGTACACCTCTCTGTGTGTGTGCGCTTGCGAATGTGCATGTGCTTGTGCAATCATTTGCGTGTGCATGTGTGAGTGTGCTTATGTGCGTGTGCGTGTAGCATGTGCATGTGTGTGTGCCTCTGTGTGCATAGTTGTGCATATGTGTGCCTGTGCATGTGTGTGTATTCATGTGCGTGTGAGCACGTGCATGTGTGCATGTGCGTGTGTGTGCGGGTATGTGTATGTGCGTGTGCGTGTGCGTTTCCGTGTGCATGTGTGTGTGAGCATTGTGTGTGCGTGTGCGTGTGCATGTGCATGTGTGTGTGCGTGTCCAAGTGCGTGTGCGATGTGTGACCATCTATGTGTGTGTGTGTGTGTAATTGTGCTGTGCATGTGCACATGTCCGTTTGCATGTGCGTGTGTATGTTTATGTGTTTGTGTGTGTGCGCATGTGCATGTAAGTGTGTGTGTGCATGTGCATGTAAGTTTGTGTCTGTGTGTGTGCGCTGCGCGCTGTGTGTGTTTGTGTGCGTGTCTGCATTGTGAGTGTTTGTCTGTGTACATATGCGTGTGCATATGTGCAAATGTGCATGTGCAAGTGTGTCGTGGTAATGTATGTGCACGCAGTGCACATTCGTGTGTGTGCGTGTGCACGTGTGTTTGTGCATGTGTGATTGTGTGTGCATGTTCGTGTGCATGTGTGTTTGTGTGTGCATTGTGCCTATGCATGTGTGTGCATGGCGAGTGTGTGTGCATATGTGTGTGCATGTGTGTGTGCATGTGCCTGTGCATGTGTGTGTGTGAGCTGTGTGTGTGTGCATGTGTGCAGTGAGTCGTGTGCGTGTGTATGTATGAGCATGTGCATGTGTGCGTGTGAATGTGCGTGTAAGTATGTGTGTGCATGTGTGCTTGTGCATTTGTGTGTGTATGTGCTACGTGTGCGTCTGCATGTGCATGTCCGTGTGTGCGTGTGTGTGTGTGTTCGTGTGTATGCATGTCCGTATGTGTGTCCACATTGTACGTGTGCGTGCGTGCATGCGTGCATGTGTGCGTGTGCATGGGTGTGTGTGTGGTGTATGTGTGTGTGTGTGTGGTGTGCTTGTGCATGTGCATTTGGGTGTGCATGTGTGTGTGCTTGTGCATGTGCATGTGCGCGTGTGCATGTGCAGTGTGCGTGTGCGTCTGTGTCTGTGTGCATGGGAATGTGTGCGTGTGCGTGCATGTTTACGTTTGCGTGTGCGGTGTCCTGTGTGTGTGGGATTCTGCGAGCGTGTGCGTGGGCATGTGTGTGTGAGCATTTGCGTGTGCATTTGTGAGCATGTACATTTGTGTGTGCATGTATATGTTTGTGCGTGTGCACGTGCGCATGTGAATTTGCTTGTGCATGTCTGTGTGCGTGTGTGAGTGTGTGTGTGCATGTGTGTGTGCATGTGCGTCTGCTTCTACATGAGTGTGTGTGTGTTTGACTGTTTGTGTGCATGTAGATTTGCGTGTGCATTGTGTTCGTGTGTGTGTTTTTGTGAGTGTCCATGTGCGTGTGTGTGTGTGTCTGCGTATGTGCATGTTCGTATACTGCATGTGCGTGTTTGTGTGTGCACTTGCGAGGTGTGCATGTGCGTGTACGTGTGTGTGTGCTTTGTGGGGTGTGCTTGCATGCATGCGAGATGTGCGTGTGAGTATGTGTGAGTGCGTGTACGTGTGTGCGTGTGGGCATGTGTGTGTGCATGTGAATGTGCATGTACGCGTGTTCGTGTGTGTGGGCGTGTGTGTGTGCTATGTGAATGTCTGCATGTGCGTGTGTGTGTGTGTGTGCATGTCTATGTGAGTGTGCATGTGCATGTGGGTGTGCTTGTGTGACTATGTGCCTGTTTATGTGCGAGTGATGCTTGTGTGTGTGTATGTGTGCATGTGTGTGCACGTGTGCATGTGCATGTGCGTGTGCATGGGCATTTGCGTGTGCATGTGTGTTTGCATTTGCGTGGGTACGTGTGTGTGTGTGGGCTTCTGTGTGTGCGTGGGCATGTGTGTATGCGTGTGCGTGTTTGCGTTTTGTGTGTGTATACGTGTGCACATGTGAATTTGTTGTGCGTGTTTCATGTGTGTGTGCATGTTGTGATGTGCGTCTGCTTCTGCATTAGTGGTTGTGTTTGACTGTGTGTCGTACGTGGATAGTGCATGTGTGCATGTGTGTGTGCATGTGCGTGTTCATGTGTATGTGTGAGTGTGTGTGTGTGTGCGTGTACCATCTAGTGTGTGTGAGCATGTGTCGTCTACTATGTATGCGTGTGTGCGCATGTGTGAGTGTGCCTGTGCCTGTGCCTGTGCTTGTGCGTGTATGAGTGCATGTGCGTGTGCATGTGCATGTGCCTGTGCGTGTCAGTGTGCTAGTGCGGTAGTGCCTGTGTGTGTGCGTGGTGCGTGTGCATCTGAATGTACCGTGTGCATGTGCGTGTGCATCTCTGTGTATAAGTGCTATGTGTGATGTGTGTGACCATCTCTGCGTGTTTGGTGTGCAATTGTCTATGCATGTGTGTATGCATGTGTGCGTGTGCACGTGTGGTGTGCGTGTACGTGTGCGTGTGTGTGCGTGTCCATGTCCATGTGCGGTGTCTACGTGTGCATGTCCGTGTGTGCATGTGCGTGTGCGTGTGCATGTGCATATGTGTGCGTGTGCGTGTAAGTGTTTTTGTGTGTGAAGTGTGCGTGTGCGTGTGCATGTGCATGTGTGTGTGCATGTGATCTGTCCGTGTTTCTACGTGTGTGTGGGCATGTTCATGTTCGTGTGTGCATCTGCGTGTGCGTCTTCTGTGTGTGTGTTCCATGTGCGTGTGCATTTCTGTGTCGGTGTCTGTGTATGTGTCAATGTGTGTGCATGTGTGCGTGTGGGTGTCCGTGTGCATGTGCGTGTGCGTGTGCATGTGCATGTGTGTACGTGTGTGTGTTTCATGTGCATGTGTGTGTGCATATGTGTTTGCATCTTTCTGTGCGTCTGCGTGTGTGTTCATGTGCATGTCCGTGTGAGCGTTTACGTGTGCGTGTTTGTGTGTGTGTTCCTATGCGTGTGCGTGTGTGCGTGTGCTTGTAAGTGTGTGTGCACATGTGCGTTTGTGTGTGCGTGTGGGTCTGTGTGTGCGTGCACGTGTTCATGTGCGTTTGTGTATGTGCTTGTGCGTGTGCATGTACATGTGCTTGTGTGAGTGTTTGCGTGTGTATGTGTGAATGAGCATTTGCGTGTGTATGTGTGAGCATGTGCATGTGTGTCTGCGTGTGCGTGTGCATGTGCATGTGCGTGTGCGTGTGCATGTGTGTGTGTATGTGCATGTGCGTGTGTGTGTGCATGTGCATGTGCATGTGTGTGCGCACGTGCGAGTGGGTGTGCGTGTGTGTGTGTGTCTACGTGTGTGTGTGTTCATGTGCATGTGTGTGTGACCATCTACGTGTGTGTGTTCATGTGCATGTGCGTGTGCTTGTGTGTGTGGCTATGTGTGTCTAAACGCATAAGTGTGTGTGCATGTGCATGCGCGTGTGCTTGTGCGTGTGCGTGTGTGTGTGTATGTGTGATTGTGTGTGCGGGTGCATGTGAGTGTGTGCATGTGTACGTAAGATGCGTGTGCGTGTGTGACCATGTGTGTGTGTGAGCGTGTGCATGTGCCTATGCGTGTGACTGTGCGTGTGCGAATACGCATGTGCAGTGTACATGTGCATGTGAATGTGCGCTGTGTGCGTGCGCATCTGCGTGTACGTGTGTGTAAGCATGTGTGTGTGCATGTCCGTGTGTGTGTGTCTATCGTATGCGTGTGCGTGTTTGTGTGTGTGAATGGGTGTGCTTGTGTAAGTGTACGTGTGCACGTGTGCATATGCGTGTGCTTGTGCATGACCAAGCGTGAGCAAGTGCATGTGTGAGTGAGCATGTGTGAGTGAGCATGTGTGTGTGTGTATGTGTGGGCGTGTGCGTGTGTGCCTCTGAATGTGCGTGTGTGTGTGTGTGCATGTGCGTGTGCATGTGCATCTACGTGTGCATGTGCTTGTGCGTGTGTGTAGTGCACTGTGCGAGTGTGCATTTGTGTGTCTACGTGTGCGTGTGTGCATGTACATGTGCATGTGTTCGTGTGTGTGTGTGTGTGTGCGTGTGTGTCCATGTGCGTGTGCGTGTGCGTGTGCATTGTGCATGTGCGTGTGCGTGTGCTGCGTGAATGTAACATGTTAGTGTACATTCATGTGTCATGTGCATGTGCGTGTCTTACTCTTTGTGTGCGTGTTTGTGTGCATGTGTGTGTGTGCGTGTGCTTGTAAGTGTGGGTGCACGTGCACGTCTGTTTGTGTGTGTCTGCCTCTTCGTGTGCGTGTGCATGTGCGTCTATGTGTGCATCTGCATTTGTGTCTGTGTGTCGTTGTGTGTGCGTGTGCGCTGTACGAATGCAAGTGTGGGCATGTGTACGTGTATGTGTGAGCATGTGCGTGTGCGTGTGCGTGTGCGTGTGTGTGTATGTGTGCGTGTGCGTGTGCATGTACACGTGTGTCTATGTGTGGGTGTGCATGTGTGTTCGTATGCGTGTGCTATGTGCATGTGTGCATGTGCGTGTGCATGTGTCAAGTGTGTGTGCGTAAGTGTGCATGTGCGTGTGTGCGTGTAAGTGTGCATGTGAGTGTGTGTGTGTGTGTGTGCGTGTGCGTTTATCTATGTGTCTACGTGTGCGTGTGCATGTGCATGTGCGTGTGTGTGTGTGCGTGTGCGTGTTTGTGTGTGTGTTCCTGTGCATGTTCGTGTGTGTGTCTAGTGTGTGCGTGTGCGTCTGCATGTGTGTGGGCATGTGCATGTGTGTGTACGTGTGTGTGTGTGTGTGTGATCATGTGAGTGTACATGTGCATGTGCATGTGTGCGTGTGCGTGTGCATGTGCATGTGCATGTGTGTGTGCATGTGCATGTGCGTGTGAAAGTGCGTGTGCATGTTCGTGTGCGTGTGCGTGTGTGTGTGCTTGTAAGTGTGTGTACATGTGTGCATCTGTGTGTACATGTGGATCTGTGTGTGCGTGTACATGTTCCTCTGCGTGTTCGTGTGCGTTTGTGTATGTGCGTGTGCATGTGCATGTGTGTGCTTGTGTGAGTGTGTGCATGTGTATGTGTGAGTGAGCATCTCCGTGTGTATGTGTGAGCATGTGCATGTGCGTGTGTGTGTGCATGTGCATGTGCGTGTGTGTGTGTGCATGTGCATGTGCATGTGTGTGTGCATGTGCATGTGTGTGCGCGTGTGTGAGTGGGTGTGCGTGTGCATGTGCATTTGCATCTACATGTGTGTGTTCATGTGCGTGTGCGTGTGAGCGTCTGCGTGTGTGTGATTGTTTTTGTGTTTCTGTGCATGTACATGTGCGTGTGTGTGTGCGTGAGCGTGTGCATGTGTGTGTGTGTGTCTGCGTGTGCATGTGCGTCTACGATTGCGTGTGCATGTGAGCGTGTGCCTGTGTGAACATTGTGCGTGTGTATGTGTGAGTGTGTGTGCATGTGCATGTGCATGTGCGTGTGCGTGTACATGTGTGTGTGCGTCTGCATGTGCCTGTGCGTGTGTGTGTGTGTGTGTGCATGTGTGTGTGTGTGCGTGTGCATGTGCTTTTAAGTGTGTTTGTGCATGTGCTTGTAAGTGTGTGTGTGCATGTGTATGTGTGAGTGAGCATGTGCGTGTGTATGTGTGAGCATGTGCATGTGTGCGTGTGAGTTTGCGTGTGCGTGTGTGTGTGTGTGCGTGCGCGTGCATGTGTGTGTGTGTGTGCGTGTGCTTGTGCGTGTGTGTGTGCATGTTCATCTACGTCTGCGTGTGTGTGTTCATGTGCATGTGCGTCTGAGCGTCTGCGTGTGCATGTTTGTGTGTGTGTGTGTGTTCATGTGTGTGTGCGTGTACGTGTGCGTGCGTGTGTGTGCACGTGTGCATATGTGTGTGCGTGTGCGTGTGGGTGTGCATGTGCATATGTGTGTGTGTGTGTGTGTGTGTGTGTGTGTTGTGATGCCTGCTTCAACTACCACTTGAGACCAAGAAACAAACTAGGAAAATTATGGAATATTTTTTTTTATATAGGAAGAGTTTACAACCGAGTTGCAAGACACTAGTTTGAAACTAAATAGGTTCGAGAACAAATTCTGATTAACCAAACACAAGATTTCCATTTTTATCTTATAACAAGTTTACAAGGCTCCAATTTGGTGGTTACAAGTTTTACAAAGGTTCAGGGAGAAATTTATCACCAGGCCTGCTCTCTATCAAGCCTTGAACTTCAACTAGATTTTTCACACACTTAGAGTTATCAAAACTTTCCTAAACTAGGCTCATTGGATAGGAAATTTCCTCAGCTTTCCAACCATATAAAGAAGTCCTCCTAACTCCTTGTAAAACTCAAGTTATGGCCGGGCGGAGTTTTAGGTGAAAATTTTCCCTTGGAGATCCGCGGGGTTAGGAAGAAAATTGAGAAAATTTTCCCAAATGCCACGTGTCATCACATGATTGGTGCAGGCGAGTGGGTCGCGGGGAAAAATTGGAAATTTTTCCCAAAACCAAAGTCTCAATTTTCCAAAGGAAAATTTTCCTACATGCCTCCGCACTTGCTCAAATGGCCACGTGGCGCTTTATGATTGGCTGCGGGCCGGCGGAGGAAATTTGGATTTTTCGCCGATGGGGTTAAAAGGGTAAAAGAATTGCATGGACCTATGCACCCATGGGGACACATGTCAACATCCTATTGGCTGTGGGGATGTGGGTCGGCGGAGGAAAAAGTGAAATTTTTCCAAAAGGGAAAAATGTTAATTTTTTTTATTAAGGGCCTGCCCCTCCAAGGTGCCACATGGCAACTTCTGATAGGATGAGAGGTTGGCAGGGCCACGGAAATTTTTAGGAAATTTTTCCAAAGTTCAAAATTTAAATTTTTCTAAGGTCGAATTATTTCATTTTTGGTTTGGGATGGCCATTTTGATGTAAAACTTCAAATGGCCATAAGTTTTGATAGGAAGCTCCATTTTAGGAAAACAAGGACTTTCTGGAAATCTCTCAGAGTCCGCTTTCCACAGAAATTATCAATTTTAGAATTTAGTGAAGTTTAGAGGGTCAATTTTAAGAAATCGACCTGCAGGGATTATAATTTTAAAACTGACAATTTTTCCTACTTGGGAGATTTGATTCAATTTTTATATTTCTTCTCTTCAACATGTAAGTGAACATGGAGGAATGCTATTGGGTGGATTTTAGACTATTTTTAAGGTTCAATTTATGGATTGAGTTGCAACTGATATATTTTACATCCCTTGACAGGAAAGTGGTCCAACAAGTTCAAAAATTGATTTTGTAAAGTTCTAAAATGTCTTTCTCTGGTGTTGAGGTCAAATTGAATTCCTTATGACGTATTTCATCTAAATTGCATTGTTTAAATACTTAATTTAAGTTACAGATCTGAACTACACATTTATTAGATAAAATTTTAATTGCCAAATTTAGAAAAGGAAAGGAACAGAGTTCATTTATTAACAACTGTAATGATTTATTTGCCACTTCCAAAACATGGTAAACTTATCAAATCTTGTCTAAACAATTAATTTATCCATCTTCTCATTCAGACAATAAGGCAATGTTTGGTATTTCAAATTTCAATAATTACAAGGAACAGAATGTTGTATTTCTCTTCCATACGCATTTTCTTTTCACACAAAGATAACATTTTAAAACAGTAACTCCAATTTAAAGCAAAATTACAATTAAATCTAAATCCAACACTGCAATTGAGGAAGGAATATATTTCTTTCATTGATTTTCAACATTACATCAATAGATCATTTCTTCATTTGAATTTCAATGTTAAATCTACAATTGTATGACAGTCTTTTCCAATACAGAGAATAGAATATTTCATCTTTACATTTCAATTAAATTTCAGACTTCCATTTACCATAGAATGACTTCACATTACAAAATTATACAACTCATCCATGCGATGTGGGAAGGGATTACAAGAGTTTGCTAAAAAGGGATGACTGTCAAACTATATTCTTCTTTCTCCAAACAGTAGCTTGTTGATTTCTTCATTCTTGCAACTTGAATCACAACAAGGAAGGGGGAAAGGCAACACTCTCCACCCAGCCAAGATACCCAATGGGAAAATAGAAGCCATCTTTCCCCATTGGCCCCTGAGCCCCAACCATATTGAAATGGAGCATGATAATTCAACTCATGGCAACATGGACTTCTTTCACATGCAAGCAACACTCATGTATCACAAAAATCAAAGAAAACATAAATCAAAACTTTTCAACTGCATTAGAAAATAGTCATACAATCACAAAGGCTTGAGCAAGCAAGCCAAACAAGAGCAAGAACTATGGAGGTCTCCTTATGCCTCCCATGTTGAAATTGGACATCCACCTACTACAACCACCAAGAACATAACCATCCCATAAACCTTATCCCTTCTCAACCCCTCCTTACCCCTCCTCCATATTTATCCTTTATACCTCCCCCAAAGTAAGAAATGCATGCATATTCTTTTCCTAGGTGGATTCCAACCAACACTCCCTCCTCAAGACAAGTGCCAATGGCAAATCCCTTATCCCTCCTTTGATTAACCTCATAGTCTTCTCTCCACACCATACCCTAAGCATTCTACCCATCCCTCTAAGAATTGCAAACACAACACATTCAAAAATTCATGCTAAAAGAGGGAAAAACAACAATTTTAAAAGAGTGAGAGCCTACCTCTCCATAATGGGGACTTGTTTCCAAAACAACAGTTCTTTGATGCTCAAAACACAGTCCCAAAATAGCAATGTACAAGCATGTGAATAAATCCAAGCTCTTCCACAAAGCAAGCTCCAAAGGCAAGAGAAAAATTTGACCCAAGAGTGAAATCTCCAACCTTCAACAACCTTAAAATGAGGAGGAAATCAAATTTTAAAGGAGAGGGTGGAAGAGGATGATGTGGATTCCAAGTGGGATGCGACATCATTTTTCTTCCTTCCTTAAGAGTGCAATCCACATCAACAACAAATCACCATTAATGAAAAAAATGACAAAATCACTTACACACACAATATCCCATACCCCAAAAGGGAATGCATTTAAAATTTGTAACACAAGTGCAATCACTTCTTACAATAAATCAAGTCAAAATTCAATAAAATAATCTGATTTTGACTCCAAATTAATAAACATGGTTGGTGGAGATTTTTGAGAGGTGTGGGACAAGTTTAACTTGTCCCACAAGCCTCCAATTTAGTGTAACGCATTGATTTTTGTAAGTTATCATGGTAATTACTTTTCATAATGTTTTAACTGCTGAAATGAAGATAAATATGTTAAGACACATCTTTTGATCTTAGAGGAATGTGTTGCTGATCTGGACCCTTGTTTGCCATAACTTGATACTTGGGACAGAAGTTACTATTGCTTTTGTGATTGCTAATGAGACTTGATATGGAAACTAGTTAATTAAATATTAGGGGATTAAACCCTAACCAACCCCTAAGTTTTATCTTATATCCTAACTACTATCCTATATGGATCTTAGATTTCATAAGGGAGAAAATAGGTATAAATTCCATTAACCTATGAACTAGGCGAATGACCTAGATATGGACTATTAAAATACTAGACTAATCCTAACCTAAGGAAGGGGATGCCTAGACCCATGTAGATGGAAAGGATAAGGGGAGGGGAGGTAAGAAATTTATTAGGACAATAAATAATGTCCTTATAAGTTTCAGCCCCAAGTTTGGCGAGAACAAGAAAAAGTTGGAGGTATCCAACTAGCTAAGTGGCTAAAAAGGAATTACATGTAAAATTTGAAAAAAGAAACTCGCCAACCTGAGTTGGCGGTGGTGTGAGGAATGAGGAAAAAGCATTGCATTCAATGCATTTAATGACCTTGGTCTTAGTGACCAGCTCGCCTTGCAAAGAGGATAGAGGAAAAATTTGTTTGAGATTGTGTGCAATCGGGTTTTTAGTTGCTCTGCATTTTTTTTTTCATGGTTCTGTCAAACCTGCTGTTAGTTTTGGTTATTGTTGCTGTTGTTGGAATAGCCAGGACTATTTTGAGCCTGAGGAAGTTAAAGGATTGATTGGAAAGCTTTACTGCTATCACCGTGGAGAAAAATAGCTCCTGTGGGCACGGTTTTCTTCAAGCCACAAGAAAGATTAGCAGGCATGTTGAGCCCTTCTCCTTAAATCGTTGTGCTCTTGTCTAAGCGTCTCATTAAAACAACCCTGTTCTTATGATGGGTTTTTTAGTTAAATAAAGTTGTTGAATGTTCGAAGTGAATTTCCTAGTGGAATCGTTTTTCTTTTTGATGAATACGGTTTGGGTTTTTCTTGCAATAAGAGTAAAAGGAATGGGATTTGCCCTTACTGTATGAGTTCTTATTTTGACAGTGTTGGGTTTCCTTTACAAAATGAGTAAAACAAATGAAGCTGTCCTTGCTGTATGAGTTTTGTTTTGACAGTGTTGGGCATCCGTTTCTATTACCCAATATGGGTTCAATTTGATGAATGTATTAGTTATACGAGTATTGTTTTATGAGTTCTGTGCGTGAAAACGATTTGGGAAAACAAAATTGTGATAATTTTGATGAACTATTGTGTGAGTTATTTCTCCTTGTTGCTTTACATTGCATTGATTACGATTTTACCTGGGACAGGGAATTCATTTCATCATCTTACCCTTGCTGGTTAAAATTTTTTTAATATTTTCTTGTGAAATGAAGACCGTGACTGGGTTTTTAGAGAAAATAAATTGTTTATGAACTGAACTTGAATATTTGAGGAGTGAGTAAAATGTATTGATATCTTTCATAAATCTTTTCAAAAGTATATAGATATATAAGTAACAGAGATGTTTATTCGAACTCCTTCAATGTAATCAGCTGGAACTGAACTTGAATAGATTCTTGTTCTTAAAAAAAAGGGGGGGGTGGTTTCTCACTTATTTCAGCTAAATGATGGTAATATGTTTGCAGTACATTTACTCATTTCAGACTAAGCTGGGTATGACTATTTACAGCAAACATGTATGTTTTTATATATATATAAGTATATATCCAATTCGTAATCTAAATTCTTTTTTGTTTCATCAAGACTGAACTAAAGTGGAATTATTACTTTAAATGTTTGAAAAATGATTCCTTTTACTATTATGATAAGAATCATGATTTCGTAGCTAGCTGTACATTCTTGCTTGTTCAGGCCTAGCTGAAATGTTCGTTTTTGGTGAAACATTTTGGTTGTAAAAGTAGCTGTACATTCTTGCTTGTTTATAACTGGATAAGAAAGTCCGTTGAGAGAAATATATGAAAGGAAATGATTGCATTTTGAGGTTCTTTTGGTACTAATGCTTACGGACCAATTGCAATGAATTTTGGTCAACTTTCTGGAAAGGTAGATAGTGGGTTTTGAATACTGAAATATATTTATTCAGAAGGAAACATACTAGTGGATCAGGTCTGTTCTAACTAGTGAATATCCGGTTAGACATTAGGAAGAGGTAATATGATCCTCCTTTTATTCAATTATTGATTTTTGTTCATTTCTCTTTGGACTGTTATCATTGATTGATATCACGTTTGAATTAAAATTTCTAGTATAGTTATGAGGAAAGGAAAGAGAGTGTGAATGGATAATTGAATTAATGATCGTTTTCTCTCATATACTTATAAATCTATAATTGTTATGGAACAAATTTCATACTGCTTGGGTTAAGCATTTGTATATAATTTTCTGTTTACTATTCTCTTCAATGTTTGATTGTTTGAGATTAGACAAGTTGTATGAAAGGAAAGGAAAATGGTTCTGCTGGAAGTTTTATTTAAAATCTAATTGTGAATCTTCCTCTAACTAATGTAGGGGAAAGGAATTGATAGCATTATGTTAGAACAATAGTTTCATAATTTTATTTTCAGTTCTTACGGATGTTTGTAATCTGGAAATGTTTGAAGGAAATTACTTCTTGTTATAAGTATTAGAAAGAGGACAGTAATCCCTTGACCGATTGGGATGGTAATTAGATGATTAAGTTGATATGCTGTTCATCCTTTTTGGTATTTATTTCTGGAATGATGTTCATATTAACATTTCATAAAAGCAGGGTTCTTTTATTGAGACAGTTAATTAAAAGCACTTCATTTTAATGACAAGTGCTTAATATGCTCAGTTCAATGAACTGACCCGTGCAAGTAATTTTGCAGATGGAACTTGAGTTTAAACGAAGACATGGTTGTCTTCTGATACTTCTTTTGATTGATTGAAGATGGATTGTAATTGATAACTATTACTCCTCTACGAGGAAATGAGAAAATAATAAATTACATTCTTCTAACTTATGATTAGTAATGTTGTTTAATATAAACAAAGTCCAGTCATTTGGACTGGAAAATATATAGATTGTAAAGCCGATGGAGGAATACAAGTACGAGTGTGATATTTTTAATGACTGTATCAGTTTGATATTGTTGAATAAGTTTGAGAATATAACATTATTCCTTGATTTGGAATTATTCAAATGTTAATGGATGAATTTAAAAGAAAATAACATCTATTCTTTACCTGAATGCAAATTTTACGTTGAAATGTGCAATTAGTTCATACTTGGGTTAAGATGAATTTTAAATTGACATCAAAAAGGATTTAGGTAAACATGATCTCTTAATTGAAAGGTATTCAGGATTATCTTGAAAGCTAAGGAATATCAAATAACTTAGGAGCAGCCAAACCTTGTATTTGGACTCCGTTAATAGCCTCGAATGTTTAAATTTAGAAAATAAAGATATGGGAAATCATATCTATTGTTAATAGACCTTAACTAAGTAAGGTTAAGGAGGATAAATGAATAAATTCATTTAGAGTTAGATCTCATTTAAATGACGTCTAATAAGATGGAATTCTGAATTTGTTTACAGTTGTGGACAACTTGGTTAAGTTTAATAGCTTAAACTTATTAAGTTATCAATAATGGACTGCTTAGTCCAAAGATTAAGCAAGGATCCAAGAAGTGAATAGGAAACCCTTCGGTATGAAGGAGGAAATGCGTATTAAGCTAGAAGATGGATTAAGTCTCTCTTAGCTACATACAACTAAAACAAGAACAAGGATAAAGGATCAGCATGGCTGCTGAAAGTTGATCTTAAATACTAAGATTATAACCAAATCACAATTGAGCTGGATGTGTACCCTGGATGAGAAGATTGCGTAGGAAATTGACATACGCCAGCTACAATATAGTGTCTTCATGGAGGCGGGGCCTTCATGATGACACAATGTTATAGCTGACATATTGCAATGCCCTTCCGAATTAAATAATCAAGTTTACATAAGCTGGATACTAAGTTCTTGGCTGGGGATAGGAATGTGATCACGTATACGGAGTGACTCCGGAGGACTAAAGATAACTAGACACACAGAGTCATTTGGGGACAACGACACCGTATGTCTGCGTATCTTTAGTCACCATGAGTGCCTTCCTATATTCATTCATATTGCTAGTTGGAAATTGGAAGTTTGAATCTGACCTTAAATTGAAAGGACTGGTAAGAACCAGGAAAGACCATTCTAGATAACAGGTGAAGTGAGGTGAAGGACGTATTCCATTAGTGTGTATCACATACAGGAATATGATCATGCAAAGCATGTGAAAATCTTTGGCCAAAGTATCACAAGTGCTGGTTGCGTTGTGCTAATTACCTAGTTTAAGATGCAGGATGTCAGATGAATATCAGTAACAGATATTCGGATAGGCTTCTTAAATGGATCACTTCGATAATTGGAAACGGTAAGAGAACCTTGTATATTTATTATACTATGCATGAATTAACATGAAGGATCGGTAAGTCACCGAGTCATGAAATGAGAGATCGTTGAAACTCCGAGCCATAAAATGGGAGATTGGTAGTTCTGCGAGTCATTTACAGCAGCATATGGTATCTGTTATATGATTGAATGGCATTGAATGTGTGTTCCTTATTGCAAATATGTGAACAGCGAACATTGGTTTTAAAAAGAAATTGTGTGATCCAAGTTACATTAATTGGACAGAGAACAATTATAAAACTTGAACGTGTGTTTGAATTATATAATTCATAGCAGAGAACGTTGTATATAAAATAAAAATAAAAAATAAAAATTCCCTTCTTCTAGTATCTTAAAATGGGGATGTTACATCTTGGTATTAGAGTTGAAGGTTGCAGCTCTTGGACCTAATGAGTCCACAATTTAATAAGGTTTACATTTTCTTATTAAACAGAAAATGGTCAGAACAAGAAGAAATGTTGTGAACAACCCATTACCGGGTAGAGAAACAGCTACTGCTCAAAAGCTAGATGAAATCCTTGCTGCCCTACTAGACATGAGAGATCATTTGACTATTTTGGAACATCAGTCAATGGGCAATGAAGAGGGGAAGAATAAGCTGATATAAATGATCAGCCACCTCCTGTGGACAACACCAATGGAGGGAATCCGGGTGTTGATAATAGTAATGTGAATGCTCCTAATCATCCTGGAACTAAAAGGGCAAGATTAGTAGTTGAAATTACAAATGACATAAAGAGAATAAGTCCTCCAAAGTTTTATGGAACAACCCTTGGGGACGGAGCTGAGAACTGGCTTAGTGAAATGGAGAAGTACTTTGCAATAAGAAACTTCTCTGAGGAGACCAAAGCGATATGGGGAGCATATCAGCTTTCTCATGAAGCATCATCATGGTGGGACAACTGTAAGGTTGAGTTGAATATTGTCGAATTAGACATAACTTGGGATCAATTTAAGGGTTACTTTAGGCAACAGTGGCTGCCTCAACTCTATTTTGATAGGAAAATGACTCAATTTCAGAACTGGTTGCAAGGAAGGCTGACAGTGATAGAATACTGGGAATGGTTTACTAAACTCCTTAAGTATGTGCCGCAGTACAAGGATAACGAGAAGTTTAGAATACGAAAGTTCATAATGGGACTAAATTCCATCATTGGTGGTGAAGTGGATGTCCACGGTCCAACCACCATGGAAGGAGTTCTTGAAAAGGCAATAAGACAAGAATAGAAATCGAGAGCAATTTCTGCTCATAGGGAAGAGATAAGGAAGAAGATTCCCAACTCTTCTTCATCTCTTGCACCCAAAAGGGGGCCTTGGAAAAGGTTTGGTGTAAAAAACAAAATTGTTGTAGATAACAACAAGAAATTTGTAATGAATAAATCTGTAAATGGTGTGCGGAATAGCTTCACAAAAGTTAGTGGCAATGGACAAAAGTCCTATGGGAGCCAGAATGATAACTTCAAAGCTGGTAACAAATTTGAGCCTAGGAAAGGGCCAGTTGGAGGATGCTTTAATTGTGGAAAGGACCATTACGCGGGTCACTGTCCTCTTAAAAAGGATGATCGCGATCAGCAGCATAGGATACATGCTGCGGTGGCTAACAGACAAGTTGAAAAGCAAGTTATGCCTATAGAAGTTCTGGGTAAGTTATTCGGTACACCTGTAGCCATACTTTTTGATACTGGAGCCACTGAATGCTTTATTTCTACTAAACTTGCAATGAAATTAAAAAGAAAGGCTGAACGAATGGATAAGACATGGACAATGCATTATGGGAATAATGTTGTCCATACAGTCGAAATGTGCCTTTTTGGGGCAATTCTTGACTTGCTCAGTTTCTCCACTGAAGTTGAATTGTATGTCACTCCTTTAGGATCATATGATATCATTATTGGAGTTAACTAGTTGGCAAAACATAAGGCAAAGGTCGACTGTTATGAAAAACAAATTTGTTGTTTTGACGACCTGCAGAAAGCAGCAGTCATTCAAGGTGTAAAGCATGAAGTTGCAGTTAGAAAACTAGCAACTATGCAACTAAAAAGGGCTAAGAATAGAGGATGTACCTTGTATGTAGTAAAAATGATAGAAAATGCTAAGGAGGATAATGATTTCATGGAAAGATATCCATTATTAAGGGATTTCAATGATATATTTCTGGAGGAATTACCAGGTCTTCCACCCAAACGAGAGTTTGACTTTGCAATAGAAATCAAGCCAGGAACTGAACCCATATCTAAGGTACCTTATAAAATGACCACCCTCAAGTTGGTAGAGTTAAAAGCTCAATTACATGAACTTTTGACTAAGGGGCTGATAAGACGAAGCGTCTCATCATGGGGAGCACCGGTAATTTTTGTAAAGAAAAAGGATGGCACATTGAGACTATGCATTGATTATAGAATGTTGCACAAGGAAACTATTAAGAATCGATACCCACTTGCTAGGATTGATGATCTATTTGACCAGATGCATGGAGCATCAGTCTATTCAAAAATAGATCTTTGATCTGGGTATCATCAGCTGAGAATAAAGGAAGAAGATATTCATAAAACAACTTTTAGAACAAGGTACGAGCATTATGAATTCACAGTGTTACCTTTTGGGTTGACAAATGCACCTGCCGCCTTCATGAATCTGATGAATAATATTTTTCAAGAATACCTAGACAAGTTTGTGCTTGTATTCTTAGACGACATTCTTATATACTCTAAAAATGTCGAAGAGCACCAAGAACATTTAAGGGTAGTGCTGGAAGTTTTAAGAAAGAGGAAGTTGTATGGAAAACTGTCTAAATGTTCCTTTTATGATGCAGAGGTACATTATTTGGGACACGCTATAAGCAAGAACAGAATAGTTGTAGACCCTTCAAAGATCGCAGCTATAACCGATTGGCCTGCGCCTAAGAACATGCATGAAGTAAGAAGTTTCATGGGCTTGGAAGGATATTATAGAAAGTTCGTTAAGGATTTTTCAAAAATTACTGCCCCAATCACTTCACTGCAAAAGAAGGATAAGAAATTTGTCTGGACTGACAAATGTGAATCTGCCTTTAAAAATTTAAAGGAACAGTTAACTACAGCACCTATTTTAACTGTACCAGATCCAAATGGAAATTTTATGGTTGTAACGGATGCATCAGGAGAAGGCCTTGGAGGTATTCTGTTACAGAATAACCATGTCATAGCTTATGAAAGCAGAAAGCTTAAGTTACATGAACAAAATTATGCTCCACATGACCTAGAGCTCACTGCCATTGTACATGCACTTCAAATGTGGAGGCATTAACTTTTAGGCAAACCTTTTGAGTAAAAAACTGACCATCTGGGGTTGAAGTATATTTTTACTCAGCCAAATTTGAATGCAAGACAATGAAGATGGTTAGAATTTCTGTCTCAGTATGCTTTTGATATAAGCTACATCAAAGGCAAGGAAAATAGAGTGGCAGATGCTCTGAGTCGAAGGAAGCATATCTCTACTCTTATAACGTTAAGAACTTAGTTTAAGGATGAGGTGAAAGATGCCTTGGAATCAAATCCTTATTTCCAGCAAGTTAAAACAGCACTTGCTGCAGATCCAAATGATGTGAAGTATAAAGGATTTTGTTTCGATAATGAAGGAATTCTGAGGTTCGAAAACAGGGTATATATACCTTTGGCAAATGATTTAAGAAGGAAATTGTTAACTGAATTTCATAATTCACCTTTTTCTAGACACCCTGGCTCTACGAAAATGCTTGTTGATCTTAAGAAGTAATACTTCTGGAAGGGAATGAAAAAGGATGTGGTGGAATTTGTAACACACTGCTTGGAATGTCAACGTGTTAAGGTGGAACATATTCATCCCGTTGGATTATTGTATCCCCATAGTGTTCCACAATACAAATGGCAATTGATAATGATGGATTTCATTCAAGGATTGCCTATGTCAAGGAACAAGCATGATATCATCCTGGTTGTTGTCGACAAATTAACCAAAGTGGGACACTTCATTTCTGGTAATTTGAAAGACGATGCACCAGTATTAGTAAGAAGATTTGTACATAAAATTTTCAGATTGGATGGAATACCTGAATTGATAATATCAGACAGAGATCCGAGGATGACATCAAGGTTTTGGAAAATGCTTAATGCAGCCTTGGGAACTAAATTAAACTTCAGCTCTGCATATCATCTGAAGACAGATGGATAGACCGAGAGAGTTAATCAAGTTTTAGAGGACATGTTAATAATGTATTGCATGGACCAACAGTATAAATGGGAGGAATACCTTCCGCTGGTAGAATTTTCCTATAATAATACATATCATGCCTCCTTAAAAATGGCGCCCTTTGAAGCATTGTATGAAAGAAAATACAGAACCCCTGTTAGCTGGGACAGCGTAGAGGATAGAGAGGTAATTGGGCCAGAAATCCTCAAGGAAATGGAACAACAAATCAAAATGATTCGGGAACATCTAAAAGGAGGTTGCCAATAGGTAGAAGAGTTATGCAGACTTAAAGCAGGTTGATAGGAATTATAAACTTGGTGAGAAGGTCTTTCTTTGGGTTAAGCCGAAAAAGAGCTCAATAACTTTTGGCAAGGTTGCCAAGTTGTCGCCACGTTACGTGGGACCTTTTGAAATTGTTGAAATAATCAACCCTATAGCTTATCATCTAGCATTACCTCCTGCTTTATCACAAATGCATGATGTTTTTCATATTTCTTTGCTTAAGAAATACGTAACAGATTTATCACATGTGCTGAATTAGAATTCCTTGTAGGTCTAAGACCCAAGAATAATCGTGGTTAAGCCCATTCGAGTGCTTAAGAAATATGTAACAGATTTATCACATGTGCTGAATTAGAATTCCTTGTAGGTCTAAGACCCAAGAATAATCGTGGTTAAGCCCATTCGAGTGCTGGGAACTCACCAGTTGTGCTTAAGAACTCGTGAAGTGAATCAATGAAAGGTCCAGTGGGACCAGTTTAGTGAAGAAAGTGCAACTTGGGAAAATCTCAAAGAAATGAGATCTACTTTTCCATACTTGTTTGATCGAAATTGAAATTCAAAAAATTGATAAGTCTACCAAATTTAGACAATTATTGGTCTATTTTACAGTTATCTTAAAACACTGTTTTAAAGAGTGAATCTGTTTTTGGTATGAACTTATGAATGGAAGGACAATAATTGAATTTTGTCCTAGAAACTCCTTGAATTGGTTAATTTGATCATCGGGACGATGATTCTTTAAGAAGGGAGGAATGTAACGCCTTGAGTTTTGTAAGTTATCATGGTAATTAATTTTCATAATGTTGTAACTACTGAAATGAAGATAAATATGTTAAGACACATCTTTTGATCTTAGAGGAATGTGTTGCTGATCTAGACCCTTGTTTGTTGTAACTTGATACTTGGGACGGAAGTTACTATTGTTTGTGTGATTGCTAATGAGACTTGATATGGAAACTAGTTAATTAAATATTAGGGGATTAAACCCTAACCAACCCCTAAGTTTTATCTTATACCCTAACTACTATCCTATATGGATTTTAGATTTCATAAGGGAGAAAATAGGTATAAATTCCATTAACCTATGAACTAGGCGAATGACCTAGATATGGTCTATTAAAATACTAGACTAATCCTAACCTAAGGAAGGGGACGCATAGACCTATGTAGATGGAAAGGATAAGGGGAGGGGAGGTAAGAAATTTATTAGGACAATAAATAATTTCCTTACAAGTTTCAGCGCCAAGTTTGGCAGGAACAAGAAAAAGTTGGAGGTATCCAACTATCTAAGTGGTTAAAAAGGAATTACATGCAAAATTTGAAAAAAGAAACTCGCCAACCTGAGTTGGTGGTGGCATGAGGAATGAGGAAAAAGCACTGCATTCAATGACCTTGGTCTTAGCGAATAGCTCACCTTGGAAAGAGGATAGAGGAATTTTTGTTTTGTGATTGTGTGCAATTAGGTTTTTAGTTGCTCTGCATTTTTTTTTCCATGGTTCTGTTGAACCTGCTGTTAGTTTTGGTTATTGTTGTTGTTGTTAGAATAGCCACGGCTATTTTAAGCCTGAGGAAGTTAGAGGATTGCTTGGAAAGCTTTACTGCTGTCGCTGTGGAGAAAAATAGCTCTTGTGGGCATGGTTTTCTTCGAGCCACAAGAAAGATTAGCAGGCATGTTGAGCCCTTCTCCTTAAATCATTTTGCTCTTGTCTAAGCGTCTCATTAAAACAACCCTGTTCTTATGATGGGTTTTTTAGTTAAATAAAGTTGTTGAATGTTCAAAGTGAATTTCCTAGTGGAATCGTTTTTCTTTTTGATGAATACGGTTTGGGTTTTTCTTGCAATAAGAGTAAAAGGAATGGGATTTGCCCTTGCTGTATGAGTTCTTATTTTGACAGTGTTGGGTTTCCTTTACAAAATGAGTAAAACAAATGAAGCTGTCCTTGCTGTATGAGTTTTGTTTTGACAGTGTTGCGCATCCATTCCTATTACCCATTATGGGTTCGATTTAATGAATGTATTAGTTATACGAGAATTGGTTTTATGAGTTCTGTGCATGAAAACGATTTGGGAAAACAAAATTGTGATAATGTTGATGAACTATTGTGTGAGTTATTTCTCCTAGTTGTTTTACATTGCATTGATTACGATTTTACCTGGGACAGGGAATTCATTTCATCGTCTTACCTTTGCTGGTTAAAAACATTTTAATATTTTCTTGTGAAATGAAGACCGTGACTGGGTTTTTGGAGAAAATAAATTGTTTATGAACTGAACTTGAATATTTGAGGAGTGAGTAAAATGTATTGATATCTTTCTTAAATCTTTTGAAAAGTATATAGATATATAAGTAATAGAGATGTTTATTCGAACTCCTTCAATGTAATCGGCTGGAACTAAACTTGAATAGATTCTTGTTCTTAAAAAAAGGGGGGGGGGGGGTTCTCACTTATTTCAGCTAAATGATGATAATATGTTTGCAGTACATTTACTCATTTCAGACTAAGCTGGGTATGACTATTTATAGCAAACACGTATGTTTTTATATATATATAAGTATATATCCAATTCGTAATCTAAATTCTTTTTTGTTTCATCAAGACTGAACTAAAGTGGAATTCTTACTTTAAATGTTTGAAAAATGATTCCTTTTACTATTATGATAAGAATCATGATTTCGTAGCTAGTTGTACATTCTTGCTTGTTCAGGCCTAGCTAAAATGCTCGTTTTTGGTGAAACTTTTTTGTTGTAAAACTAGCTGTACATTCTTGCTTGTTTATATCTAGACGAGAAAGTCCGTTGAGAGAAATATACAAAAGGAAATGATTAAATTTTGAGGTTCTTTTCGTACTAATGATTACGGACCAGTTGCAATGAATTCTGGTCAACTTTCTGGAAAGGTAGATAGTGGGTTTTGAATACTGAAATATATTTATTCAGAAGGAAACACACTAGTGGATCAGGTCTGTTCTAACTAGTGAATATATTGTTAGATAGTAGGAAGAGGTAATATGATCCTCCTTTTATTCGATTATTGATTTTCGTTCATTTCTCTTTGGACTGTTATCATTGATTGATATCACGTTTGAATTAAAATTTCTAGTACAGTTATGAGGAAAGGAAAGAGAGTGTGAATGGATAATTGAATTAATGATCATTTTCTCTCATACAGTTATAAATCTATAATTGTTATGGAACAAATTTCATACTGCTTGGGTTAAGCATTTGTATATAAATTGCTGTTTACTTTTCTCTTCAGCGTTTGATTGTTTGAGATTAGACAAGTTGTATGAAAGGAAAGGAAAATGATTCTGCTAGAAGTTTTATTTAAAATCTAATTGTGAATCTTCCTCTAACTAATGTAGGGGAAAGGAATTGATAGCATTATGTTAGAACAACAGTTTCATAATTGTATTTTCAGTTCTTACGGATGTTTGTAATCTGGAAATGTTTGAAGGAAATTACTTCTTGTTATAAGTATTCGGAAAGAGGACAATAATCCCTTGACCGATTGGGATGGTAATTAGATGATTAAGTTGATATGTTGTTCATCCTTTTTGGTATTTAATTCTGGAATGATGTTCATATTAACGTTTCATAAAAGCAGGGTTCTTTTACTAAGACAGTTAATTAAAAGCACTTAATTTTAATGACAAGTGCTTAATATGCTCAGTTCAATGAACTGACCCGTGCAAGTAATTTTTACAAATGGAACTTGATTTTAAATGAAGAGATGGTTGTCTTCTGATACTTCTTTTGATTGACTGAAGATGGATTGTAATTGATAACTATTACTCCTCTACGAGGAAATGAGAAAAGAAGAAATTACATTCTTCTAACTTATGAGTAGTAATGTTGTTTAATATAAACAAAGTCCAGTCATTTGGACTGGAAAATGTATAGATTGTAAAGCCAATGGAGGAATACAAGTACGAGTGTGATATTTTTAATGATTGTATTAGTTTGATATTGTTGAATAAGTTTGAGAATATAACATTATTCCTTGATTTGGAATTATTCAAAAGTTAATGGATGAATTTAAAAGGAAATAACATCTATTCTTTACCTGAATGCAACTTTTACGTTGAAATGTACAATTAGTTCATACTTGGGTTAAGATGAATTTTAAATTGACATCAAAAAGGATTTAGGTAAACATGATCTCTTAATTGAAAGGTATTTGGAATTATCTTGAAAGCTAAGGAATATCAAATAACTTAGGAGCAGCCAAACCTTGTATTCAGACTCCATTAATAGCCTTGAATGTTTAAATTCAGAAAATAAAGATATGGGAAATCATATCTATTGTTAACAGACCTTAACTAAGTAAGGTTAAGGAGGATAAATGAATAAATTCATTTAGAGTTAGACCTCATTTAAATGACATCTAATAAGATGGAATTCTGAATTTGTTTACAGTTGTGGACAACTTGGTTAAGTTTAATAGCTTAAACTTATTAAGTTATCGATAATGGACTGCTTAGTCCAAAGATTAAGCAAGGAACCAAGAAGTGAATAGGAAACCCTTCGGTATGAAGGAGGAAATGCGTATTAAGCTAGAAGACGGATTAAGTCTCTCTTAGCTACATACAACTAAAACAAGAACAAGGATAAAGGATCAGCATGGTTGTTGAAAGTTGATCTTAAATATTAAGATCATAACCAAATCACACTTGAGCTGGATGTGTACTCTCGATGGGAGGATTCCGTAGGACATTGACATACACTAGCTACAATACGATGTCTTCATGAAGGCGGGGCCTTCGTGATGACAGAATGTTATAGCTGACATATTACAATGCCCTCTCGAATTAAATCATCAAGTTTACATAAGCTGGATACTAAGTTATTGGCTGGGGATAGTAATGTGATCACGTATACGGAGTGACTCCGGAGGACTAAAGTTAACTAGAAACACGGAGTCATCTAGGGACGACGTCATATGTCTGCGTATCTTTAGTTACCATGAGTAACTTCCTATACTCATTCATATTGCTAGTTGGGGATTAGAGCTTGACCTTAAACGGAAGGACTGGAAGAGACCAGGAAAGACCATTCTATATAATAGATGAAGTGAGGTGAAGGACGTATTCCAATGATGTGTACCAAATCTAGGAATATGATCATGCAAAGCATGTGAAAATATTTGACCAAAGTATCGCAAGTGTTGGTTGCGTTGTCCTAATCACCTAGTTTAAGATGCAGGATGTCAGAAAAATATCAGTAACAGATATTCAGATAGGCTTCTTAAATGGATCACTTCGATAACGGGAAACGGTAAAAGAACCTTGTATATTTATTATAGTATGCATGAATTAACATGAAGGATCAGTAAGTTGCCTAGTCATGAAATGAGAGATCGCTGAAACTCTGAGCCATAAAATGGGAGATCGGTAGTTCTGCGAGTCATTTATAGCAGCATATGGTATCTATTATATGATTGAATGGCATTGAATGTGTGTTCCTTATTGCAAATATGTGAATAGGGAACATTGGTTTTAAAAAGAAATTGTGTGATCCAAGTTACATTAATTGGACAGAGAACAATTATTAAAACTTGAACATGTGTTTGAATTATATAATTCATAATAGAGAACGTTGTATATAAAAAAAATAAAAATAAAAAAAAATTCCCTTGTTCTAGTATCTTAAAATGGGGATGTTACATTTAGGCTCCCAAGACTAAATATGAGTTTCAAAGAGGAGGGAGTGTTCTACACTCCAAAATTTGCCTTACACAATCTATCATTTTACTTACACAACTTTTACATCCTCTTACAATTTCTTACACATGCATTTATATTTATGACATTTATTTATTACATGTTTTGACATAAAGATTTATTCATCTATCATATGGTTATTATATATATATATATATATATATATATATATAGAAGTCAATTTTCATTTTCAACCAAGACAATAAATTTTAATTTATATTCCACATCCCAATTAATTTAATTGAAATTTAACTATAAGATTCACATTATACTATCACATTAAAATAATTAAAATAAAGAGCACATTATAAATAAAATACATACAAGAATAATTTTAAAAAAGGACACGACAAATAAAGCACACATATACCCCATGGTCACAATAATGGAAATCCCTCCCATGGGAAATCCTAACAAAACACAACGTACAACTCAAACACAGTTGCCATGGTGACCTTGTTGATTTCACACTGAATTCCAATATGGTTAGTCTCCAGTCCCCCGACATTGTTCTGATTTTAACCTGCAAAATGCAAAATACCTCGTTCGGCCTCGTGGCCATATCAAAACATCCAAATGATATATAAACATTATATCCAAATCACAACAATATCAAGATTCAATATTTATCATTAAAATTCAATTTGTAACTATATCATCATCCAATAGATTTCTATACTAGAGCTATTTATAATAATCAATGTCACATGTCTAAAATTAACATCAATAACCTATCCATGTCAACTAGTATATCATCATCCACATAATAATAAAAATGTCTCAATGATCCTCAAGCAAAATATCTAAATCCAGATCAATATTAATCCAGGATCTAACATCCAACCATCATACTAATCAAAACATAATAATGTCCATAATAATCCCTGATACATCATACTACATCAAAACATAATAATATCCAAAATGTGACCAATAATGTCAGGATCAGTCTCTGAATAGTGTCCAAGGAAAGGGGGCACTACATGTGCATTTACGTGTGCGTGTGCATCTGTGTGTGCATGTGGGTCTGTGTGTACATGTGTGCCTCTGCGTGTGTGCGTGTGTGTGTGTGTGCGCATGTAGGTCTGTGTGTGCATCTAAGTCAGTGTCTACGTATGCTTGTGTGAGCGTATTCATGTCTATGTGAGTGAGTGTGTGCGTGTGTATCTGTGAGCGTGTGCATGTGTGTGTGCATATATATATGTGTGCATGTGTGTGTGTGTGCATGTGTATGGGTGTCTATGTGTGCATGTGCATGTATTTTTGTGGTTATCTCCAAGAATAAGGCAAAGTGGGAGGAGAATCCAAAGGTCTCCATCTCCACCAAATAGAACTCTGTTAACTCCTCCACCTGGTAGGCCTTTCATTCAGTCAACAAGGGTTCTAAGACCAATTAGAATGGCACAAAACAACATGTTATTCAAAATGTGCCCCCTGCTCATTTTGTGGCTAACTCCCTTCATCTTTCCTTCTCTTGTGTGCTTCAGACATAAATTTTTTTTTTTTAGGCACTAAAAAAACCTTCTAGAAATGACACCATTGGATAGAGCTCTTTCTCAGCTTTCCAGAAAGGTAAAGTTTTCCTCCTAACTCCATGTATTTTGAAGTTATGGGCTTGGCGGAGTTTTTTGGGAAAAGTTTCCCCTGAAAGGCTTGCAGCCAATGAGATGCCGCCCATGTGGCACCTAGAGTGGCGGAGTGCAGGGAAATTTTGGAAAATTTTCCAAATGACCAAAAAGGTGCAAAAATTCAAATTTTTGCCCGCTAACCCGATTTGGCCCTGTTTTTTTCCCTAAAACTCAAATGGCCATATCTTTCGATCCAGAGCTTGGTTTTTCACGTTCTTTATATCAATGGAAAGATGGTGAAATTAATACTACAATATTCCATGGTTAGTTTTGCATTTTAATGGAGAGTTTAGAGAGATAAAATCAAAAAATGTCTCTGGCTGGCACGTGGTGATGAGCAGAAATGATGTTTCAACCACCGTTTTTAATGAAGAATGGCTCGCATTCTCTCCCAACATGGTTAAAAATATCAGGAAATGGGTCTGTAAGTATGCACATGTTGTTTTGAATGCATTTCTGTCAATGATTGAACCTCTCCCATGTTTTCCTGTGTTTTCTCTCTCCTGGGCTTGTCCCTTTGCACTGTAAAAGCCAGATTTAGCTCATTTTCAAAGGGTTGGAACATTTTTTTGGTGTATTGCAGGTTCCCTTTCTCACCTTGGAAGTGATTTTGGTGGAATATCAGACCTTTTCTAAGAGCTGCCTTGAAATGCAACTTTATTTTTCCTCTCAAGTGTTGTAATGCAAGTGATTTTTTGATGATTAAAATAACAATTGCAGCCTCTGTGATTAGTTTTCATCCTCTGCCTGTGTTGTTTGGTTAATTTTTGATCTTTCATTACAATTATTAGTTTGTGCTGAGGTTCTTGTTTTGTTACATTTTTATGGACTGTGTCAATCTGCAGAAGTAAAAAAAAATGCTCACCACTCCTTTGGTGCATCACCTATTAGCTTAGTATTTTTATTTCCTTTTATGCATTTTCTATCCTTGTCCCTTTGGAATTTAGAGTAGAATTAGGAAATTTCAAAAACCTCTGCAATTGTGCAAGTGATATAACTGATCAAAGGAGTTGAGGAACCAGCCTCTCAACTGGAGATTTCTTTCCATTTGACAAGTCCCCACACTTGGGAAGAGGATTCAATGTTGTGCAATCACACTGGATGCTAGTATGATCAAACTAGAAATCTGATCAACATTCAGGGGGTGCTGCTGCTGATTTGTAACAACATAAAACCTATGTCAATTTCAACTGGCACTGGTAGTAGACCACTTTTCTCTCAATACACAAAATCTAATCCTAGTTGCAGCATTGAAGAACATTCCATACTTCACTGTGATCATGTTAAGGATATTGCTAACATTTGTGCAATCCATGAGATCAATGAGATGCAAGTTGCTGTCAAACTGTTGGTATCTTCATTCAAAGGGAAAGCTTTGCAATGGTTCAAGAGTCTTGCCTCAGGTTCTATTCAAAATTGGAATCAGCTATGTATAGCCCTCCATGATCAGTTTGGGGAAAAGGGAGATAACTTGTCCCTTTTGGAGCAGCTGACAACTATCAAGAGAACTCCCAATGAGCAACTGACTGATTTTAATTTCAGATTTCAAAGGACTTGGGAGAGAATTCCAGTGGCAGTCAGGGCAACAGCAGAAGGTGATTTTCTTTACTATCTCAAAGCTCTAAATTCTGATATTTCAATGTTGATTCAGTCCATGGGAGGCATAACTATCCCTATGGCTTATAGCATTTCCATTAGGGCTGAAAATTGTTTGATCCAAGTTGGCAAACTAGCCCCTAGACCTCCCATGCCATTGTTTCCAAGTTTAGAGAGCCCAAACACTAATCAAGCACCTAATTTGGCTCCTTCTCCCACTCCTAGAAATCAGAGTTCAAATGACGCTTCTACTTCATCTCCAAGTGCCCCAAATGAGCTTCAAGAAGTCATGAAGCAATTACAAAATTTAGGTAATGAGCTGGTTACTCTCAAGAGGCAACAAGCCCAAAGTTTTAGACCTTCCTTCCAGCCTCAAGCTCAGCCTAACAGGCAGCCATATCAACCTCATAGACCACCCAATCCAGCTGCAAATCTAAATCAAGCAAGGCCTCCTGCCAACAGACCATTTCAGCCCTATAATCCAAATGCTATATCTGCCTCGAAGGCATTGGTGCCAACACAAAACAATGTTGCTCAGAGTATGATTGGTGTTTTCCATGAAATGAACTTCACAACCAATCTATGTGCTTCAATAGTGCCTTGAATCAAGCATTAATGGTGACAACTACTGGTGTGGAGGGTGAGGGCAGCCAAGGAAACAACAAACAACAAGAAACATTCCAGGAGCAATCAGCTCCAAATGACACCACACTTGTGAACTGGGGCAGGCAGAGGATTTTTGTGGCATAAATCAAACAGTCTCTCAAGGTGTTGCAGCCAACAGAAGGTCAAAAAGAAGGAATTTGGGTGAAGAACAACCATTAGCTCCAACCAATCCACAACCTTTTATGGCTCCAAAAATGGTTGGCAAACAAAATCCAGTTGTAAATGCACAAGGGCAGCCAAGAACAACTTCTAGACCAACTCAAATACCAGTTGTTACTACCCACATGCAAGGGATGAATATGCAAACCAAGGGACAGCAAAGAGATCCTTCATCACCATTTAGTATCATTGATCAAATGAAGAAGACAAATGTAAATATATCAATGTGGGAATCCCTATCTATCCCAAGCCAGAGATATTTGCTACAAGCTGCCATGAAGGACTAGCCAACTTCGAATCAGCAAGTCCAAATGCAAGAGAAGGTGCTCACAAATGCTTCCCATCCTGAAGGGAATCATGGAGGACAGCAAGGTAAAATGTTGAAGCCCCCTCCTTTTTATGTCTCATTAATCATTGGAAACCAATTGGTGCACAATTGCATGATTGATTCCGGGGCAAGTAGCTTAGTGATGCCCAAGAAAATCGCTAATTAGCTAGGACTTCAATATGAAACCATATCCAAAGGGGTAGTGCAGTTGGATGGGACAACAGTAACAACAGTTGGGGTGATTAGAAACTTGAGTCTTACCTTGCATGCATGTCCAAATGTTGTTGTTTTACAAGATGTATCAGTTATAGACCTTCCACCACTCTTTGCCCTATGTTTGTCAAGAGATTTCACAGCCAAGATTGGAGGATATTTGTCTGCTGATTGGTCACACATGCTGTTCAGAACGAGGTATGGAACCAAAGCTACAATTAGGTCTGAACCTATTGCAAACTTCCACATTGAGCCCTACACTCCAAGTCAGATCAATGCCAACTGTTCGGCATCGATCAAGAAGATCACCCAAGCACTGATGAAGCTGACACCAAGGTTGGAAGCATCCCAGATCTAACTCTTGATGAATGGGAAAACAAGGTACATGCTTTTTATCCTTATCAAGAAGTAGAAGAATTTGAGCTAGGGGTCTATTGCATACATCAAGAAGATCAGCCCATTCCTAGCATCACCAAGCCAAACCACAAGGATGAAAATGAGGTATGGCAGTTGTTTTTTGATGGATCAAGGAGTAGACAAGGTGCAGGAGGTGGAGCTATAATTATTTCACCTCAAGGAGTAAAGTACTATTCAGCTTTTAGATTTCAGTTTGCATGCTCCAAAAACACTGCTGAATATGAAGCCTTGGTGCAAGGGATGCATTAGTCAATAAAGAGAGGAGTAAAGAACTTGCAAGTCTTTGGTGACAGTGAATTGATTGTAAACCAAGCTAAGGGGCAACATGCTGTCAAGAATAATCTGCTCAAGTGCTACAAGAACAGGGTGTGGGACCTCATTGAAGATTTTGAGGGCTTTAGCATAAAATCCATTCCTGGAAAAGAAAACCAAGCTTCTGACAGGCTTGCAGCAGTTGGGGCAGCCTTTGATATTGTGGAAAGCATTCAAAAGGACAAGGTACAGCCAAACATCCATGTGATTGTGAGGCCTTTAGTTCCGGATAACAATGTAAGTTGGCAAGTGTTTGAGAATGACCAGTAAATCATCCATTTCTTACAAGAAGAAGCTGATTTCTTAGCTAAAAATCAAGAAAAATTGGAACAACAGTATGGTGACCAAGTGGTATAGCTGAGAACTAACAAGCTGCCTAAGGGACTTATCACTTTGGAGTCCATTTTCAATCCCAATGATCAGTTTAGGGAAGAGAAAGCAAACATTCAGGTCAAGAGAGACGATTCAGTATCCATCTTGGTGGAAGAGAACAAACCATTGCAAATTGGAAAGATGACAACTGAACAAGAAAGATATGAGTTCATACAGCTGTGTTAAGAGTTCCCTGATGTATTTGCTTGGAGCTATGAAGATTTGAAAGGTTTCAATCCCAAGTTAGCTCAGCACACCATTGAGTTGGATCCAAATACTAAGCCCATCAGGCAGAAACAAAGGCCAGTCAATCCACACATGGAACCTCCCATGAGGAAGGAATTGAACAAGTTGATTGAGTCAAGAATCATATTCCCAATCAAGCATTCTAGTTGGGTTTCCAACTTAGTTCCAGTCAAAAAGAAGAGTGGAGAGATCAGATTCTACATTGATTTCAGAGATTTGAATAGAGCATCTCTCAAGGACCATTATCCACTTCCTTCTATGGAGCAGATTTTACAAGTTGTTGCTGGCTCTGAAAGTTTTTCATTGCTTGATGGCTACTCAGGGTACAATCAGATTATGGTGAAGGAAGAAGATCAGTTCAAGACAACCTTCACAACCAAATGGGGAACTTATGCATACAGGAAAATTCCATTTGGGTTGTCCAACACTGGAGCTACCTTCCAAAGAGCAATGGACATGGTGTTCAAAGGTTTGATTAACAACATGGTGCTGATATATCTTGATGATATCACTATTTTTTCAAAGAATGTAGCAGACCACCTCTCTCATTTGAGACAAGTCTTCCAAAGGTTTAGGAGATTTGGAGTGTCTTTGAATCCTAAGAAGTGTATCTTCCTAGCACACGAAGGAAAGATCCTTAGCCATATTGTCTCCAAAGAAGGATTAGCAATTGATCCAGAGAGAGTTGAAGCCATAAGAGCACTACCATTGCCAAGCCACAAGAAGGCACTTCAGAGTTTCTTGGGGAAAATAAATTTTGTTTGGAGGTTTGTCCCAGATTTTGCAGCCCTTGTCAAACCTATCACCAAGATGTTGAAGAAAAGCATGGCTTTCAAATGGACAGCAGAAGGCAAGGAGAGTTTTGAAGCAATCAAAGAAGCCATCTCTCAAGCACCAACTCTCATCAACCCGAACTTCTCCAAGGATTTCATCCTCTATGCATTTGGGGGTAATGATACCATTTCTGTAATTTTGGTACAACAGAACAAGGACAATGATGAGCAGCCAATTGCTTTCTTCAGCCAAAGCCTAGATGACTATGAGGTGAGATATTCTTTTATTGAGAAGCATGTACTTGCAGTAATCAGAAGCTTGAAGAAATTCAAGCATCTAGTCTCAAACAACAAGGTTCAGTTGTTGGTCTCTCATGCGGGAGTAAAGGACTTCCTCCTCAACAAGGATTTGAATGAGAAAAGGGTAGGTTGGATCACTCATGTCATGGAGTATGAAATTGAGATCAAGGTCACCGAGCTGGTAAGAGGAAAAGGATTGTGTGAGTAGCTGATTCTGGGAAAGTAAAAAGGAGTATGCAATAAAGAAGAGGCTGTTTTGACGGTTCAAGACAGCCATGTGCAAGGTAGCACTCAAGAAGAGGATAATGTTGTCCCCACTCTTTGCTGGACCCAAGGTATAATGCACTTCCTAAGCATAGGCCTATGCCCTCCAGAGATGAACAAAACCCAAAGAAGACACTTCAGATTGCAGGTTGTCCCATATGCCATATTAGATGGTGTTTTGTTCAAAAAAGATGTGAATGGAGTGCTCCTGAGATGCATTAGCACAAATCAGATTCATAAGGTGTTGGAAGAGCTCCATGGTAGACTAGCTGGTGGTCATTTTGCACCAAGAGTGATAGCTCTAAAAATCATGAAGGCTGGTTATTATTTGCCCAAGATTTTCAGCGATTGCTTTGCGTGGATCAAAAGGTGCAAGAATTGTGCATTCTTCACAGGTAAAGAGAGGCTTGTTGCCCTTCCATTGCATCTAATTTCAGTTGACCAGCCATTCATGCAATGGGGTTTGGACTTCATTGGAGTCATTAATTTCAATTCAAGTTAAGGGCATAAGTGGATTTTGACAGCCACAGACTACTTCACCAAGTGGACTGAAGTAGTAGCACTTAAGGAAGCAAATGAGTCTAGCATCTTAGACTTCTATGAGGGGATAGTAACCATATTTGGCATACCTGCTACAATAATCTCAGATAATGCATTAGCATTCATTGGATCCAAGGTGAATGAGTGGGCTGTCAAGAACAGGATCTACCTAAGTACTTCATCAAATTACTACCCTCAGGGTAATGGCCAGGCTGAATCTACAAACAAGAACTTGTTGAGGATCATTAGGAGGACTCTTGATGAGAATCAGAGGTTTTGGCATACCAAACTGAAATCAGCCTTATGGGCAGATAGGATAACTCCCAAGAGCTCCATAGGTAACTCTCCATTCAGGCTTGTTTATGGAAGAGAGGCAATCTTGCCCATATCACTTGAGTTGCCAACATTAGAACTCATGAACCAGTTAGAGTTGCTAGAGTTTGGGCCCATGGAGGTGAGATATGCATAGTTGATGGAGCTCTAAGAGATCAGAGATCAGGCATCCCAAGAAATGGAGAAGGATCAAGCTTTGATCAAGAAGACATTTGATAGGAAGGCCAAGAGTAGATCTTTCCAAGTTGGATATCTAGTGTTAAAATGGGATGCAGACAGAGCAAAACTGGAAAGGCATTCAAAATTTGATGCCATTTGGAGTGGCCCATACATGGTCACAAAGTGTAAGGACAACAAGGCCTTCCAATTGTCTTCATTAGATGGCAAAGAAATGCAGATTCCAGTCAATGAAATCTATCTAAAGCATTGCTACTAAAGGGATATTCTCCACCTTGTAAATATTAGCTTAGGTTTTCATTCCTCCAAGTGCTTGTGCACATTGTTTTGCTGTAGGTTGTTTTGCTTTCCCTAAGTGCTTTGGCACAGGCTTGATGTCCCTAAAGATGTTTTACAGTCCTTACTTCCATCAGGTGATATTCCATCTTCCTCCTTGTAACATTCTAAGTCAGTTGGGGTTCTGAACAGAAAATTTTATGACTCCATGCCCAATGGGCTACTTCAGGCAACTGGTATCTTCATCTAGCAGGCAAATGACCCCTCTGAGTCACCAAAATTGTTATCCAAAATGTGCCCTACTCATTTTTGTGGCTAATTCCTTGTGTTATTACATCTCTTGTGCCTTAGTCTCCATTTTTAATTTTTAGGCACTCAAATATTTCTAAAAATGGCACCATTGGATAGAGCTCTCTCTCAGCTTTCCAGAAAGGTAAAGTTTTCCTCCTAACTCCTCATATTTTTCAAGTTATGGCTCGAAGGAGTTTTTGTGGGAAATTTTCCCTTAAGAGGCCCGTGGCCAATAGGAAGTTTCCACGTGGCACCTGGAGTGGTGGAGCGCAGGGAAAATTTGAAATTTTTTCCAAAGACCAAACGGGTAAAAATTCAAACTTTTGCCCACCGATCCGATTTTGGCCTGTTTTTGCCCTAAATTTTCAAATCGCCATATCTTTCGATCCAGAGCTCAGATTTTTGTGTTATTTATATCAATGGAAAACTGGTGAAATTATCTACATGATTCCAGGGTTAATTTTGCATTTTGGTTGAGTTTGGAGAGATAAAATCAAGAAACTCCTCTGGCATGTGGTAATGGCCAGAAATGACGTTTCAACAACCAGTTTTAATGCAAAATGGGTCGCATTCTTCTTCAGCATGGCCAAAAATGTTAGGGCATGGGTCAGTAAGGATGCCCATGCTGTTTTAATTTATCTTCATTCAATGGGAATGGCTTCCACATTTTTTACACGTTTTCTCTCTCCTAGGCTTGACCCATGCCTTGTAAAACCCAGATTTGGCTCATTTTTTGAGGTTGAACATTTTTTTGGATAGCAAGCTTCTTCTTTCACCTTCAACAAGTAATTTTTGCAAGTATCAGACATTCTTCATGATTGTAACAGGTTTCTGCCTCTTTGATGTTGCAAATGCAAGGATTTTGACAGTGAAAAATGACAGTGCAGACTCTGTGATCAATTTTCAGTCCTTTGTTTGTACTGTCTTGCTTCATTTCAGACCTCTAATTGCATCTTATCAACCTGTGTATGATGTTTCATGTTACATTTTATGAAATTGTGTCAATTTTCATGAACAAGAAGTGTTCACCACTCCTTTGGTGTATCACCTATTAGTTTAGTTTCAATTTTACACTTTCTATCTCTGTCTCCTTGGAATTTAGAGTAGGATTAGGATTCAAACCTCTACAATTGTGCAAATAATAGATCTGATCAGAGGATTTTGAGGAACCAATCTCTAATCTGGAGATTCCTCTCTCATTTTACAAGTCCCACACTTGGAGAGAGGTTTCAATGTTGTGCAATCACACTGGATGCCTGAAACATCAACTTAGAAACCTGATTTACATCCAGGGGTGCTGCTGATTTGCAACAACATGTATATCTGTGTGTGTGCATGTGTACGTGTGAGTGTGAGTGCTTATGCATGTGTGTGTGCATCTATGTGTGCGTATGCGTGTGCATGTGCGTGTGCATTTGCGTGTGCGTGTGCATGTGCGTGTGTGTATGTGTGTGTGCGTGTGCTTGTGCATGTGCATGTGTGTGTGTGTGGGTGTGTGGCGTGTGTGTGTGTGTGCATGTAAGTGTGTGTGCGCGTGTGTATCTGTGTGTGTGTGGGTCTGTGTGTGCGTGTGCGTGTGCCTTTATGTGTGTGTGTGTGTGCGTGCTTGTGCATGTGTGTGTGCGTGTCCCTATGGGTTTGATTTTGCTTGTGTGTGTCCGTGTGTGTGTATGTGTGTGTGTGCATGTGCTTGTGAGAGTGTGTGCACGTGTGAGTCTTTGTGTGCATCTGGGTCTATGTGTGTGTGTGCATGTGCCTATGTGTGTGCATGTGTGTGTATGTGTGCGTGTGTGTGTGTGCGTGTGCATGTGCATGTACATGTGTGTTTGCATGTGCATGTGTGTGTGCGTGTGCGTTTGCGTGTGGGTGTGGGTGTGCATGTGCATGTCCGTGTGCATGTGTGTGTGCATGTGGGTGTGCTCATGCGTGTGCGTGTGCGTATGTGTGTTCATGTTCGTGTGCATGTGTGTGTGTGAGTGTGTTTGTGCGTGTGCATATGCGTGCATGTGCGTGTGCGTGTTTGTGTTCATGTTCTTGAGCTTGTGCAACCATGTGCGTGTTTTTGTGCATGTGCGTGTGTGTGTGTGTATGCGTATGCGTGTGTGTGTCTATGTGAGCATGTGTGCATGTGTGTATGTGTATGTGTGTGTGTGCGCATGTGCATGTGTGTGTGCGTGTGTGTGTGGGTATGCATGTATGTGTGCGTGTGCATGTGCGTGTGCATGTGCGTGTGCATGGGTGTGTGTCTGTGTGTGTGCATGTGTGTCTTTGTGTGTGCTTGTGTGTGTGTTCGTGTGCGTGTGTGCCTCTATGTGCCTACGTGTGCGTGTGTGTCTATGTGTGTGCCTGCATGTGTGTATTCATGTGTTTTTGTGCATGTGTGCGTGTACACCTCTCTGTGTGTGTGTGTTTGTGCATGTGCGTGTGCTTGTGTAATCATGTGCGTGTGGATGTGTGAGTGAGCTTATGTGTGTATGTGTGAGCATGTGCATGTGTCTGTGCCTCTGTGTGCATAGTTGTGCATGTGTGTGCCTGCGTGTGTGTATTCATGTGTTTGTGTGCACGTGCGTGTGTGCATGTTTGTTTGCGTGTGTGTGTGTGCTTATGCGAGCGTGTGCGTGTGGATGTGTGAGTGAGCATGTGTGTGTGTATGTGTGAGCATGTGCATGTGGGTATGCATATGAGTGTGTGTGTGTGTGTGTGTGTGTGTGTGTGTGTGTGTGTGTGTGCGCGCATGTGCATGTCCGTTTGCATGTGCGTGTGTATGTGCATGTGTGTGTGTGTGCGCGCATGTGCATGTGTGTGTGTGTGTGCTTGTGGGTGTAAGTTTGTGTCTGTGTGTGTGCCTGCGTGTGTGTGTTTGTGTGCGTGTCTGTTTGTGCGTCTTTGTCTGTGTTCGTCTGCGTGTGCATGTGCATGAGCATGCATGTGTTCGTGTGTGTTTCTGCACGCATAAACATGTGTGTGTGTGTGTGCACGTGTGCCTGTGTATGTGTGATTGTGTGTGCATGTGCGTGTGCATGTGCGTGTGCGTTTCATTGTGCGTGTGCATGTGTGTGTGCTTGTGTTTGTGCATATGTGTGTGCTTGTGCGTGTGCATGTGCGTGTGCGTGTGCGTGTGTGAGCGTGAGCGTCTGCATGTGTGAGTGAGTGTGTGCGTGTGTATGTGTGAGCATGTGCATGTGTGCGTGTGAATGTGCGTGTGCGTATGTGTGTGCATGTGTGTGTGCATGTGCATCTATGTCTACGTGTGTGTGTTCATGTGCATGTGCGTCTGAGCGTGTGTGTGTGTGTTCGTGTGTGTGCATGTGCATGTGCTTGTGCGTGTGCGTGCGTGCGTGCGTGTGTGCATGTGCATGTGTGTGTGCGTGTGGGTGTGTATGTGCGCGTGTGTGTGTACATGTGCGTTTGGGTGTGCATGTGTGTGTGCGTGTGCATGTGCATGTGTGTGTGCTTGTAAGTGTGTGTGTGCGTCTGTGTCTGTGTGTGCGTGTGTGCCTTTGCGTGCATGTGTGCGTGTGCGTGTGCGTGTCCTTTTGCGTGTGCTTATGCGAGCGTGTGCGTGTGTATGTGTGAGTGAGCATGTGCATGTGTATGTGTGAGCATGTGCATGTGTGTGTGCATGTATATGTGTGTGCGTGTGAAAGTGTGTGTGTATGTACATGGGCGTATGTGTGTGTGTGTGTGTGTGTGTGTGTGCATGTATTTATGCATGTGTATGTGCATGTGCGTGTGTGTGTGTGTGTGTGAGTGTTTGTGTGCATGTAGATTTGAGTGTGCATGTGCGCGTGTGTGTGTGCGTGTGAGTGTCCATGTGCATCTGTCTGTGCGTCTGCGTATGTGCATGTGAGTGTCTGCATGTGCGTGTTTGTGTGTGTTCCTGTGCATGAGCATGTTTGTGTGTGTGTGCATATGGGTGTCCTTGTGCATGCGAGTGTGGGTGTGTGTATGTGTGAGTGTGTGTTCATGTGTGCGTGTGGGTGTGCATGTGCTTGTAAGTGTTTGTACGCGTGTGCGTCTGTATGTGCGTGTGGGTCTATGTGTATGTCTGCGTGTTCATGTGTGTTTGTGTGTGCGCGTGTGCCTGTGCATGTGCGTGTCCGTGTGCTTGTGTGACTATGTGCCTGTTTATGTGTGAGTGAGCATGTGCGTGTGTATGTGTGAGTGTCTGCATGTGTGTATGTGTGTGTGTGTGTGCATGTGCGTGTGCCGTGGTGCATGTGCGTGTGTATGTGCATGTACGTGTGTGTGTGTGCGCGTGTGCGTGTGCATCTACGTGTGTGTTTTCATATGCGTGTGCGTGTGAGTGTATACGTGTGCATGTTTTTTTGTGTTTTCATGTGCGTGTGCATGTGGATGTGCGTGTGCATGTGCATGTGGGTGTGGGTGTGTGTGTCTCCATAGATAAGCATGTGTGCATGTGCGTGTACGTGTGCGTGTGCATGTGTATGTGTTAGCGTGTGGTTGTGTGACCATTAGTGTGTGTGAGCGTGTGTGTATATATGTATGAGTTTCTGTGCATGTGCATGTGCCTGTGCCTGTGCCTGTGCATGTGCGTGTATGAGTGCATGTGCGTGTGCATGTGCATGTGCCTGTGCTTGTGTGTGTTAACGTTGTGTGGCGTGTGCGTGTGCGTGTGCATGTGCATGTACCTGTTTATGTGTGTGTGCATCTCTGTGTGTGGGTCTATGTGTGTGTGTGTGTGTGTCTATGTGTTTGTGTGTGTGTGTGCGTGTGCGTGTGTGTGTGCCATTTGCGTTGTGGGGTGCATGTTGCGATGGTCCGTGTGTGCGTGTGCCTGTTTGTGTGTGGTGTGTTGGGCGTGTCCCGTGTGTGCATGTGTGTGTGCGTGTGCATGTGCGTGTGTGTGCGTGTGTGTGTCCTTGTTTTTGTGTGTGCATGTGCGTGTGTGTGTGCATGTGCATGTGTGTGTGTGTGTCTGTCCGTGTGTCTACGTGTGTGTGTTCATGTGCATGTCCATGTGAGCATCTGCGTGTGTGTGTTTGTGTGTGTGTTCATGTTGCGTGTGCGTGTTTGGTGTGTGTGTTCATGTGCGTGTGTCATTTCTGGGTGTCGGTGTCTGTGTATTTTCATGTGTGGCATGTGTGCGTGTGGGGTGTCCGTGTGCATGTGCGTGTGCGTGTGCATGTGCCATGTGTGTGACGGTGTGGTGTTTCTGTGCATATTGTGTGTGCATATGTGTTTGCATCTTGCTGTTGGCGTTCTGCGTGTGTGTTCCATGTGCATTTCCGTGGAGCGTTTCGTGTGCGTGTTTGTGTGTGTGTTCCTATGCGTGTGGTC
>CM034149.1:490642071-490658025 GCA_019776745.2 Taxus chinensis | reverse complement strand
AACAAAGAGCTCCAGGTGATAGCAGGACCCATCTCTGAAGAGCTGGACCATGCCAGGATGTAGCATGAGACCTTTCAGAAAATGCTTGACTGTTCAGTCGAAGATCTGGTCAAGTTTGGCGTCTTCGGTAACCCCAGAGCCCTCAAAAAAATCCTTTCTACTCTGGATTACTGGGTCAATTAGTTGTATTTTGTCCTATAAAATATTGACAAAATCAAGGAGGAAGCCCTGGATGCAATGCATCAAATGGAGAAAATTGTCTTGAGAATGTCTCTGGGCTTGCTCACTCCTTTCGCCTTAAGAAAGGTTGATGAAACTATTCAGATCTTCAAGGAGATCATTTCGCAAGGGCTGGGACTAGAAGTCACTTTTGACGCCGAATCCATCAATAACCTGCTGGCGTGTCGTGACTTCATAGGGTACCTGATAGAGGTAGAAAATGAATATTCCAAGCTCCCAGAAAAGCTCACAGACGAGCGGGAGACTTGCGAGGCTATTAGTGATCGTCACAAGGATCCTTCCCAGGATCAACTTCATCCCATGATCAGCAAGTTCATGGAATACCCTACCCAGTTCCACATCACGTCTCCTGAGCAGCACCAAAAGCAGGATACCCCCTTTCAGCTGCGGGACGATGATGAATAGTTTCATTCTTCTTGACCTTTTCTTTGTAAACATCTAAAGTATGTTGACACAAATGATGACATCATCCATGTTGCACCATAGGATGATGTCATCCACCAAGTTGTCAAAAGTCAACAAATGACTTTAGGATATTTTGTAAGATATTTTTGTAATTAAGTGGTTGGTTTGTTTTTGCCTTCTTTTCTTCTCTTCTTCTATAAATACTGGAATACTTGTTGTTTTCAGGGGGATACTTTTCAAATGAGAAATAGAAGTAAGAAGAAAAGACTTTGAGCTTTTTGTAATAGAAACAAATATTAATACAATATTTAGACTTTGCGCTGAATACATGTGTTTTACATCAAACCTTTCTTATATTAGATCTGTATGATTGTTTTGTTGAATCTACTTCTACTTTGTTGTCATTTATTCATCACTATTGCTTTATTTGTCTATGCAAGTAGGTTCGACTCTATTTATTACCAACCCAAATCATAGAACTTCTGACCTTTCTGCTTTGGAATTCATTTCTTTTCTCCCTTCAGATCTTTCCTATCTCCCCACCTCATTTCTTTCCCTTCTTTTACAGTTGGAAATACCTCTACTGGGATGAGATCCCAACCCTTGAAGGCAGAATAGTGTGAGACTTGCACAAGATTCCTGCTGGTAGAATAGCAATAAACCAGTTTTGCTTTGCTGACTCAAAGAGGGGCTATGCCCTGCACACTGTTGGCTTGTCTGTCCATAGATCTTTCCACCCGATAGATTTTTGAACCAACACACTTGCAAAGCCAATTATTATAAAAACAAAAAAACATGCCTAAAATCTCTTTCATTAACCCTTTCTATAATTGTGCGTAGTGCAATTTATGGGTACCTAGACATTCATGGATGCTGACAATTACTTTTGAATATGATGTCATCATGTACAATCAAATAACATGGGAAAATGTTATCTAGGTATTCATCGTTGTTTCCATATTTTCTCATTTTTGCATTGTAATTTCCCTTTCCTGGGTGATTGTCTGCATCAAACTTCATCTTTGGAATTTGGTCTAAAACAAACCCCGTGCATCCTTCCTGCTCACATAGATTAAATAGGGTTTTAACTCCCTGCATCACATATTTTATCACACATTGCCTAAAATCTCACAAATTAGTCAACACACCGAAACATTCCTTTCACCTATTTCATTGATTGGGATTTGATCACCTAATAGGAAACCGTTTCAGACATTTTCCATCCATAACTTACCTAAAGCTAGACATAGTTTACCTTCTTTTAGGTACTCTTCCAGCCATTTTATTTTTCTACACACGTGTTCTTAATCAATAAGAAAAAAACAAAGAAAAAAAATTGTTTTCCTCACTTGTTTGTTAATATAACAATAGTTTTATTTTTTTTATGCCCATAATTATGTGATCCACCACTAGAAAATGGAACACAATCTTTCCTTACACAATCCTTCATCCCAACCACTTACCACCTCGATAACTTCATCCTCCATTCCTCTCCCTACCTCTCTCATAGGCACCCATTCTCTCACCAATATGCCTTATCCAATATATTTCAGTCATACTTTGGTATTATACCATCATTCCATCCCATCTAGGCCATTCACTCCACCTTTTGTCAGATCAGATCTTGTTGGTACTCTCATCTTCCCTCTCGATGATCCAAAATTTCAACAAATTATTGACGCCAATCCTATGGCTCTTCAAGACTATATTTTGAAAAGATACATACAAATTCCTCTGGATGGACCACTGATTCAGAAAGTTTACCCTTATAATACTATTTTTGAAATTATTTCATCCACAACCATATGCGATTTGGCTTCATCCTCTATCAACCACCAACCCACCAGACTACTCAAATAGTCACACCCATTCCACCTAACCTTTCCAAAATCAACACAACCATTGTAACTCCCATCCCCATCACTACTGTAGTCATAACTATTGCCAGTGCTCTTATCCAACCTCCCCATGTCACATATCCTTTATCCAAACAATAAATTCCTCTCACATCACAAGTCTATGCCATTATTTCTCAACTTCCTTCGATAATCCCTTTTAAACATGTAGTGTCACTTCTAGTCTATCAACCCTTGTTTACCCATATCCCCACTCAACAATTGCCACAAAAATCTACCCAGTCCCAACAATCATACCATGCTCCTATTTTTCACAAAAAAACATTCTATCAACCTCCACCTCAAGCCCAACCCCTAATTTACACTCACTCATATCAAGTTCCTCAGACACCCACATGTCTGCAAGTTCAACCACCACCTCCTATTTCTCAACTGAAAATTCCTAATGATCTCATGCAGATCTTAGTAAGTCAGTAGCTAACCTAGAGGCAACTACATTAGGGTCCAAAGTTACATTGTCTTATGAACAAACATGTAAGGAACCCATTCATCCATCTATGCCAATGAAACCATATCCTCCACACTAGGAATTGCCAAAGTTCACCAAATTTAACAACAAAGAGGACCCTTAACAACATCTCTGAGCATTCAAACATATGTGTTATCTTATCACATACGACCAAGATTGATGCTCTGTACATTCCTCATGTCTTTGGCTTGCCTTGCCTTAGATTGGTATAATAATATTCCCAAAAATTCCATATTTTCTTTCTCTCAGCTTGCACAATTATTTCTCGAGCATTTCTCAATTAATATTACGTGCAAGGTAACCATCAATGATCTATATACCATCCACCAATTCAAAGATGAATTCATCACGTATTTTGTCACAAGATGGCACAATATTAGAAACTAATTATCTTTTCCTCTTCCTCAAATCAACCTAATCGATCTCTTCACATGCTCTTGTGCGAAGCATATTTCATTAAATTTGCAAATTCAATCATTTTGCACTTTTGGAGAAGTTTTTACCATGGCTCGCAAGCTTGAGACATGTGCCCTCGAATAAGGGCATTTAAAATTAAAGTCAAATAAGCACAAAACATAATTTTTCCGACCATCCACATCAAATGATAAGTCAAAGACAATTGCCAAAATTTTCATTGTTAAATCATCTCCTACATCTACTACAGTAGCCCAACAATGATTCACATGAATGCCCACTTATACTCCTTTGGGAGAATCATATAACACCATATTTGAAAAATTAATAATAACACATCTGATCACATGTCCACCTAATTGATCAGTTAACAAATCTAGACCAAACCTATGTGGTATCATGAGGACTAAAACTGTAAATACCATCATGTTGGGGTTAACACACCGTTGTACAGACAATATATCAGATCTAAGCATACATGAAAATAAAAGTGGATATTCTACCAGAAGAAATATACAAAATAAGAGACATAAATCAACACCAGATTCAACGTGGTTCACCTAGTGTGGACTACATCCACCAAGAAACAAGCCAATCTATTATCCAAAGCTTTGACAAGATATACAATGAATATTTACAATCTTCCACACCTCTCAGATGTTTATTACTTTCTTCCTTCAAGCTTTTCTTCTTTTTCACCAAGAATCCTCTCTCACATAATTATCTTGTAATTATGATCCACACACACTTCTAAACCATACTTTTAACTTCATATAGTCATTTTTAGCCTTAGGGCACTTAGCCATGCAATTATAATTAATAAATCTATTTTAATGCTAAAAATAGATATAATTCTTGAGAGTTAATTAAAAATTCATCATATAGGTAACCGACGTTGGTTTTGCCTAACCATCACTAGTTCCTACTTGCCCTTGACCAATTCCAGTCTTCCCTGACCAATGTCGATCTGCCCTTAACCGATGCCAATTATTGTGTTTTCTAGCAAGTTCCAATTTCATGCTAAAATGAAGTAATTGAGCTCCATAACTCAACAATCTCCCACTTGGAGTTTAATTACTGCACCATACCTGTACAACGTTAGTATTGGATTCTTTCTTAGCTTTATTTCTTCCTCTTCAATTCTCAAACTCGAAGACCAATAGAAGTGGAGTGTAGCTCCAACTTCTCCTTTGCTAATGGCTTCGTTAGCATATCTGCAGGGTTCTTGCTCATATGAATCTTTTCCAAATTCAATTTTCGATCTTCCAATACCTACCGTATGAAGTGATACCTCAACTCAATGTGTTTCTTCTTCAAATGAAATGTTGAGTTCTTTGCCAAATGCATTGCACTCTGACTGTCACTAAATAGTTTATAATCACTTTTCTCCTTTCCCAACTATTCCATGAACCTACTCATCCATATCATCTCCTTGCTAGCCTCTGTAGCTGCAACATACTCTGAATCTGTAGTAGACAAAGCCATAACCTTCTGTAATCTTGAAATCCAGCTAACTGTCATTCCACCTACTATGAAAATATATCCAGTAGTGCTCCTCCTACCATCCATATTTCTAGCCATATCCAAATTAACATAGCCACGTAATGAAATATACAAACCTCCATAGCATAAATACATGCTAGATGTGCCTTTCAAATACCTGAGTATCCATTATATTTCTTTCCAATGCTCTTTACCTGGATTAGCCATATATCTACTCACAACTCCCACTGCCTGTGTAATGTTTGGTCTGATATAAAACATAGCGTACATGAGACTTCCAACTCCTGAACCATATGACACTCATGTCATGTATTTGACCTCCTCATGTGATGAAGGACATAGATCTTTACTCAATTTAAAGTGTCTAGCCATATGTGTGCTAACAGGTTTTGCATTCTTCATGTTAAACCTTTCTAACACCTTGTAGATATATTCCTCCTGAGACAAATACAATTTATTGTTTTTCCTATCTCTATGTATTTGCATGCCAAGGATTTTTTTTGCAGCTCCTAAATCCTTCATAGCAAATGTGTGACCTAACTTTGTCTTTAGCTCACCAATGTCCTACATACTAGATCCTGCAATAAACATATCATCCACATACAGTAACAAAATAATATAGCTCCCATTTTCAATCTTCTTGAAATAAACACAATGGTCAGATTCACATCTCAAGTAAGCATGCTCATGCATAAAAATATCAAACCTCATGTACCATTGCCTTGGAGCTTTCTTGAGCCCATATATGATCTTTTTCAACCTACACACTAATTTATACTTACCCTTGACTTCATACCCAAGTGACTGTTGCATATAAATCTCTTCATCCAAATCACCATGAAGGAAATCCGTCTTCACATCTAGTTTCTCTAAATACAAATCTTCTACTGCAACTAAACTCAATATAGTACGAATAGAAGTCATCTTAACAATAGGAGAAAATATTTCACCAAATTCAATACTTATTTTCTGTGCAAATCCCTTTACTACAAGCCTTGACTTATATCTTTTCTGTCCACCCTATTTTTCCTTAATTCTATAAACCCACTTGTTCTGCAATGTCCTCTTACCTACTGGAAACTTAACTAAATCCCAAGTCTAGTTCTGTTCCAAGATGTCCATCTCCTCATCCATGCCATGCTCCCACTGAATGCGAGTCTTATCCTGCATTGCTTCTTCAAAGCTCTCTGGTTCACCACTATCAGTAAAAAAAAATAGAGGTGTAAATATTTTAGGAATTTTACTTACCCTTTGTGACCTTCTCACAGGAGTTTGGGGTACCAGAGACTCAATCTGGGCCTCTTGGACATTCCTATCCAAATCTGATAGTGACTGACGATAGTCACCTCTAACCGACGTCTAATCTGCTAACCGATGCTGGTTTGGATCCTCTATAACCGATACCAGTTCATCTGGCCGGTGTCGGTCAAGGGTTAATCGACATCGGTTACTATGTAACCCTATCGGCAGGGTTCATTTTAAGACACCCCTATAAAATTGAAGGTGGAAAATACCTGGCGAATATCCCCGTAACCACTTTCAGCGAAAGGCGAATTTGACAGTATTGAAAAAAAAAAATTTCGCCTGGTTTTACAAGGTACCATGAGTGACGCGCGACAACACTAGTTCGTAACGACGCACGACATTTGCGCGACAATAGTTAGTACTGACGCGCGACACTGGCGCGACAATAGATTGTAATGACGCGTGACTTTTTCACCACTGTAGTCTGATGCGTGTCAGTGGAGACAATTGTCGCGCGACATTGTTCTACACCGACGCGCGACATCGCCCACTATTGACGCGCGACATCAACTTCTATTGACGCGCGACAGCGGCCACTATTGACGCACGACATCATCTAAGACTGACGCGTGGCACTGTAATTAAATGACGTGCGAAACTGTATTTAAATGACGCGCGACACTAAATTAAATGACGCACGACACTGTAATTAAATGACGCGCGACAATGTAATTAAATGACGCGCGACATTATAATTAAATTGACGCGCGACAACATTCTTTATTGACGCGCGACACCATGAGTAAATGACGCGCGACACTACATTCAATTGACGCGCGACAAAGGGAATAGATGACGCGCGACACTACATTCAATTGACGCGCGACAAAGGGACTAGATGACGCGCGACACTAAATTCAATTGACGCACGACAAAGGGACTAGATGACGCGCGACAACAGAATAAGATGACGCGCGTCAATTGAGGACATTGACGCCCTATTTAGGTTATAAATAGCCATGTACCGCTCATTTTCTCGTTTTCGTTTTCCCGTTCTCGAATTTTTGCAGGTCTAAATCTTTGACAAAGACGCTATTGCAACTACAATGTCGACTTCACATGCTTCCCAATTGCAAGTTCAGGAAGAAATTCAGGCCAATCCAACTCAATCTCTTTCCCAAAGATAACCTACAGGAATCCCTTATGCCCTCACATCCATACGGCTTTAAAGATGTCTTCAGAATATTCAGCTATAATGGAAGCGTGTGAATTTACAGGGCTCGTTAATATGCCACATTTCGAAACAGATCCGGATATTTTGAATTACCTTCTGTCATGCTACAATTCAGAGGACGGTATATTTTATGTTACTCTGAACGATGGCCAAATGTTCCAATTCACTATTGAACCAAATGACATACATCGGTTTACGGGCCTTCCTAACAAAAATTTACCAACTGTGACAACCAAGGCAACACTCACGGAAGATGACAAGAAATTTCTCGAATCATCGTATGGTTTCCATTTTGATTGTAAGTATAATTCATTTTAATTCATATTTTTTAATCTGTTTTTTAGTCTGATACAATTCTGTTATAAATTTATACTAATTTTCACTGTTTCGTATTTGCAGCCCATGTCAATAAATCCAGGCGTGGTGTAGATAAACAATCAATTGCACATCACTTTTTGGCTGCACTTATTTCCTTTTTTCAAGCCAGAATTGTTTTACAGGGTCGCCAAACAGATATACCAAATTGGGCCATTGCATACATTTTTGCCACTATCACAAAACGAAAATTCGATTGGTGCACATTTCTATCGAAAAAAATAAGAACTGACATAGCAAATTCAAGAGTCTCAGATAAACCCTACATTTATTCAACAAACTATCTCCTCGGCTTCTACTATGAGGCACTTTTAAATTTAAAAAATAAAAAAATTCCTACTTGCTCTGATGAGGCTTTGAAGAAATTCTCAGTTCCATTTGTAGAACAGCAGGTATAAACTATTTAGTTTGTAATTGTATTACTATTTTCTACATTACAGTGCACATTTATTAAATCTTAAATTTTAATGTTTTGCAGAGAAGATATCTTGAAGCCATTCCCAAAAAAAAAAGATGTCAAGAGGAAGAGGCCAACTACACGCAGAGGCTTCGGGGGACTCCCAATCTGAAATGGAAGCTCACTCCTCTCCAAACCCTCAACAGTTTGAACTCGTTAAACGCTAGAGAAGTAATACATTCTCATATATTATTTACAAATTCCAAAGTTGCAGGTTTTTTTTCAATTTAAATTTTAACCAAATGATTTAACATTTAATATTGATGAATTGCAAGGATTTTGGAACCTTCTTCCCCAACTCACTCCATACATTCGCATGCATTGATATCTTCTGAACAGCCACAGAGTACAACTCCTACAAGGCCACCCGTAGCACCGAGAAAAACACCCCCTCGACAACAAGGTACAACTTTTCTATAGGACATTTAGTTTCATAGTTTTGACTTTTGAATTGTTCTAACATTTTTCTTTTTTTCTTGTACTTTACAGCGCATGTTATTCATGATCAAACCACGGCCGCGACAAACAACTCAACCATTAATTTTTAAAATGCCAACCAGAGGAACAGTGAAAAAGACCATTGGTAAATGCATGACTTTTGCTCCGGCCCCCAGTGGGACACTAAACCTTGACTCCTCGTTTCGTATACCAACTCTCTCACTTGGTGGCTTGTCCAGTGCAACGAGGTTCATATCTGTTTTGAACAATATAAATTTAGATGAAGATTATTTGGGCATTGATAGCAATGACCCAACTGGTTTTTTCGATACCCGCGAGATGATTCAAGGCCACACAGGTATACTTAAAATTTCAATTTTAATATGCTTTACAATTTTAAATTACATTCTGATTTAAATTTATTTATCTAAATCTTGATTTATTTTTTTAGAAACAGGATCAGCCCACCCAAAGACAGAAAATAGCAGTTGATCTTGGTCAAATCCCCCAAACTTCTGCAGCAAGATCATCTGCATCAGAATCAGATAGTGAAGAGTTTCCACCTTATCCTTTGGAGAACTTAATTGGTAATGATTGTCAATCCCATGTCAGTGAGTTTATTATTCCTCATATCGAAGAGCTAATAGAATGGGAGAAAAGGGCCAAAGTTCTTATCAATGAGATTATTAGTCGTTATGAAAATTATTGGCAACGGGACAGTTTATACGCTGCAGTCCAAAATCAACCTGCGAAGATGGATTCCTTACTTACCCAAGCAAGAAGTGGGACTGTCACGTTTAACAACAAATATAAAGACGACATTTTAGATAAGGCACTAAACAGATTGGAAAATATTAGTGCCGAGGCCCAGGCATATTTTAACAAATGGTCAAAGGACAAGGATTTGGTATCAATCGCAAATGCCGAAAGAGATAGAGCGGTTGTAAGTACTATTACATTCAAACAATCGTTTTTGTTAATTTGAAATTTTGAATTTACATTAATATTTTGAATTGACATTACTCTTTTGGTGCAGTTGAAATATGAAAATTTGAAGAGTTAGGCGAAGGTTTTGCAAGTTCACTTGGAAACAGCAAAGAACAGCTTATCCGCTGCAAAAAATATGAAGCAAAATATTGTTTTGGTTAACAAACAAAACAATACACTAAAGCGGATAATTAAAGAGCATGGTCTTGACCTTGACATCTTGTTCAAAGAAAAAGTAGCTGCTGATCCAAATTTGCTGTCGCACGGAGATGCAACAAATCAAGAGGAAAGAATTTTAAAAAATTTGGACAGTGCTGCAGAAGATCTCATATGTTCAGGGGTTATTTCTGGTGTTGGGGAAAGAGGTGCAGCCAGAGTGGTAGAAGCCGTTGGGGAAGAGAGTACAGTAGAAGTTTCTAAAGAAAAAGAGGCTTCTCAAAATTAGAAACTGTTATTATTGACTAAACTCCTACTATTGCGTATGTAATATGTTATTTGAATTTAATTATATGGTGATTAGATGGTGATTATCATGAATTATATGTATGTTTCTTGTTTACTTGCATTGTCATGAATTGTATGTGGACGTAGATGATGAATGATGATAATGATAGATGATGATGAAAGATGATGAATGATGAGAATTGATAATCAATGATAGATGCTGATGAAATATGATGATCAATTTAATTTCTTTAATTATCTTGAAAATTATGTCTTTGGGAAAAAATAGCAACTAAGTTTTGAAACAGATCTTTACTGTTTAAAGAGATTCACCTCTATATTAGTGCATAATCTTAAACTAGAGAGGTTGTTTGATGTAGAGGCTGTAAGAATTAGAGCTTGGGAAATAATCAAGACAATGGTTTAAAAGATATGGTTTTGTTATCATGGATATTGTTTTGTGTAGAGGCTATGGAGGCTGGATTAATCAAAGATGGAATAACCATGTGATTAAAAGATAGGTCAAGCTCGATACAGAACTTTGAAGTTTAATGTAAAACATATAAGGTTTTTATCATGAAGATTAGTCTGTCTTTGAGTCTATAAGTTGATATAATTTTGAGTGTATATATTTCTTATAATTTAGATAGAGGTTTTTTTAATGAATGATTGATGAAATGCAATCAATCTATTTGAATCTCTATTCTTCTAGCTACAATCTTTTTTATCTTCTGAATAATCCCATTACGTGGACACCATTTGAGATGAAGTATGCATCTATAATTCACTCAACTTAATAGTTTAATATTTAATAAATTAAATATAATTCTAAGAAATAAAGAGAGAATCATCACTGGAAAGAAATTAAACATAATTGCAAATAAGATAGGGTTTAACTTACCTCTTGCAGTGAAATCATCAAGGGTAATTTGCTAGATCTTTGTTTTACCTGACATTGTAGACAGAGGGGTGAGTTGTCTGACATTGTCAGTCCAAAGAAGTCCCAGTAACATCTTTAAATATATAGATCAACAATATCTTTAAACAATAAGATGATGTTGTAGAAGATACCTATTTAAAATTGAAATCATCACCGGTAATGTGCTAGATCTTTGTCTTAATAAAATTCAACACAAAATTAGATTAGTAGATAGATGGGTGAGTTGCCTGACATTGTCAGTCCCGAGAAATAACAGCTTCCTCGGACGGATGTCAACCCACGTTTTCAAAAAATAATATATTGTATTTAACCATTTGTAACAAACAATAAAATTATCACTGCCACTAGTAATGAGCTAAATCTGTGTTTCAAAAAAAAACCAACACGAGAAATGGATTAGATTATAGATGGGTGAATTGCCATGGTTTACCATGCCAAATTTAATAAGATTTAACAACATTTCTGTTTAGCATCTAAGAAAAAATACAGTGCCGTCTCCAGATAAATTATAGAAGTTAAATTTGTATAGGATTCTCTTCGGGACTGCTCTTGAAGTGTTTGAATTAAAATATGCCTTTTTTTTCAAATTTTTCAATAAGGTTGTTTACATATCGTATTAGTTACAAGAATGAACTTGAAATATATGATCCTTTAGTAGATTCCTGCTACCATCATGTTTTGTTTTCCTTTTCTGAAGATACAATGTTCAACTGTATGTTTGAAGACAATTTTCTTGAAGCTCCGCCATTTCTATGCCTTGAATTGATTAATCATGATCTTCTTGAAGTACAATCCATAAAATCAAGTGTCTCAAATATTGAAAAAAAAAATTTTACAGCTCAAGTATACATCAAGCTCAACAAGTAACATGTCTAAAATCAAGTGTCTCAGACATCAAGTACACACCAATCAGTGTCTCAATTGGCTGCATTGCAAACATGAAGGCTTCATCACTCCTTACACGCGTCAGAGGAACGTCAATTGTTTCAATCAACGCACGACACTGGTATCTTTTGACGCGCGTCACTGGTATCTATTGATGCGCGTCACTGGGATCTATTGACGCGCGTCACTGGGATCTATTGACGCGCGTCACTGGCTTCTATTGACGCGCGTCAATGGCAGCTATTGACGCGCGTCAATGGCTTCTATTGACGCGCGTCAATGGCTTCTATTGACGCGCGTCAATGGCCTCATTGACGCGCGTCAGTGGCCTCATTGGCGTGCGTCAATGTCTTCTATTGACGCGCGTCAGTGTCTTCTATTGACGCGCGTCAATGGCTTCTATTGACGCGCGTCAGTACTTAGTAATGTCGCGCGTCATCTTGGACATTTGACGCGCGTCTATTGATGCGTTTGACGCCCGATTTAGCCTATAAATACCCTTCTACTGGTCATTTTGTCGTTTTCACCTTCGGCTCTTGAATTTTTGCAGGTCTCAATGCTTCCCAACTGCTTCCCAATTCAATCGATGTTTCTTATGCCCTCACATCCATACTGTTTTAAAGATGTCTTTGACTCTTCAGTAGATAAATATTTAATGGATGCGTGTGATTTTACAGGGCTCGTTAATATGTCCCATTTCGAAACAGAACCGGATATTTTGAATTACCTTCTGTCATCCTATAGTTCAGAGGACGGCATTTTTTATGTGACTCTGAACCGCTGCCGAATTTTTCGATTCAGTATAGAAGAAAATGAAATTCATCGGTTTACAGGCCTTCCGTTCAAAAATTTACCAATTGTTACAACTAAGGCAACACTCGTGGAAGAAAAGAATTTTCTCGAATCAACGTTTGGTTTCCATGTTGATTGTAAGTATAATTCGTTTTAATTCGTATTTTTTATTCTGATACAATTTGCTGTTATAAATTTATAGTAATTTTCACTGTTTCGCATATATCCAGGCGTGGTGTCTAATATGTAGCATTTCTGAGTACATGTAATTTTTGCAATGCTAGTGTCTAAGATTAGCTTTGTAACTTTGTTTGACCTGATGAGTGCAGTGGAAAAGTTTAAACAAAAAAAAGATCTTAAGAAAACTGATGGAACCAAGAAGGGGAAATTAAATGATGTTCCCAAACTTGATGCAAATCAAGCAGGAGGGAAGAATTCTGATCAATGTACTTTAATATTAACGGAGGGTGACTCAGCCAAGGCACTTGTAGTCGCTGTAAGTGTTTGTGCCATGAATCAGGGAAATGTGAATATTGAATTTGGTAGTACTGTGACATGTTTCGACATCACTTTCCAATTTAATTTTTGTTATTTTAGTTATCTTTATGCTATCAGGTGGCAGGAATATCTATTTTTTGGGAAGCTACCACTCACCAACAAATGGAGAATAAAGAGATAGTAAATAGAAAAAAAATCCTTGGTCTACAGGAAGATAAAATATATGACAGCATTAAATCTTTAAGATATGGCCATCTGATGATAATGACAGACCAGGTACATGATCTTTGTATAGCAGTGTTTAGTTTCTTTAAATGTTCCCCCTGTATATTGGTTGTGTTTTGAGACTTTTTATATTTGTTTTCCAAGCCTCCAGATGTTTTGTATCTCCATGTCTAATGTCGGCACATGTTAATGTATTATGTAGGCAACTCACAAAAATGGAAATGTGTTATCTTTCTACACAATTCCTGAGTATGAAGCTTGGAGAGACTCATTGAGTGGATCGATAACCAGCTGGACCATATAGTACAAAGTAATGCTAGTTTGTTTTCCTCTTTATATGTTTTCGAGTTCTGGTTTTGTTCGCTTGCTGATTAGGTATCACTTGTTGCTTGGACCATACAGGGTTTGGGCACAAGTACCTCTAAAGAGTGCAAGGAGTATTTCATAGATCTGGACAAGCACAAAAAAGATTGTGTGGGTTGATGAGAAAGATGGAGATGCTTCCTCATATCAATCAGCTTTACCAATCAATCAGGTTCTCCAATCAATTAGGTATCACTTGTTGCTTGGACCATACAGGGTTTAGGCACAAGTACCTCTAAAGAGGGCAAGGAGTATTTCATAGATCTGGACAAGCACAAAAAATATTGTGTGGTTGATGAGAAAGATGGGAGATGCTTCCTCATATCAATCTGGTTCTTATCAATGAGATTATTAGTCGTTATGAAAATTATTGGCAACGGGATAGTTTATACACTGCAGCTGATCCAAATTTGCTGTCGCATGGAGATTTCTGGTGTTGGGGAAAGAGGTACACAGCCACAGTGGAAGAAGCCGTTGGGAAATAGTGCAGAGTAGAATTGGATAAAGAAAAATAGGGTTTTGAAAACTAGAAACTTCTACTATTGAATATGTACTATGGTTTTGAATATAATTATATGGATTTACATACAATCTTTAATTTTAATTGCATTAGATTGTGATTATCATGTATTATATATATGTTTCTTGTTTATTTGCATTGTCATGAATTGTATGTGGACGTAGATGATGAATGATGATAATTGATAAGTGCCAGCAACATCTTTAAATATATAGACCAACAATATCTTTAAATAAATGTTAATATAGGTAACGATAACAAGAGCTGAAAAAATATAAGGTAACAAACAATAAGATTATGTTGAAGAAGATACCTATTTAAAATTGAAATCATCACCTGTAACGTGCTAGATCTTTGTCTTAAAAAATTCAACACAAAAAAATTGATTAGTAGATAGATGGGTGAGTTGCCTGACATTGTCAGTCCCGAGAAGTAACAGCTTCCTCGGACGGATGTCAACCCACGTTTTCAAAAAAATAAAAATATTGTATTTATCTAAATGTAAATACATACACCTATAACATCTTTAATTATAACCAGAGCTGAAAAAATGAATAGTAACAAACAATAAGATTAAAGGGAAAAGGATACCTGCTTAAAGTTGAAATCATCACTGCCACTGGTAATGAGATATATCTTTGTTTTAAAAATATCCAACACGGGAAATGGATTAGTAGAAAGATGGGTGAATTGCCTGACATTTTTAGTATATAGACCTGTAAACATCTTTAATGGAGATAAAGATAAAGATAAAAGATACCTACTTAAAGTTGAAACACTCCATTATCAATAGCTTTATCAAAGTCGATGTTGTATTCTGTAGAATGTGACGAAGAGACAATTACACTCTCAAGGTTGGGAATATTTGTACCTGTAACTGTATTATTTACACCTCTTTTTTCGCAAAGGGAATTCCAGTGAGCAATTGCTCTGTCAAAATTTAAAAAGTAACAAACAAATAACAATAAGATTAAGGGGAAAAAGATACCTACTTAAAGTTGAAATCATCACTGCCACTGGTAATGAGCTAGATCTGTGTTTTAAAAAAAATCCAACACAAGAAATGGATTAGTAGATAGATGGGTGAATTGCCTGACATTTTAGTATATAGACCTGTACATCTTTAATGATAAAGATAAAAGATAAAGAAGATACCTACTTAAAGTTGAAACAGTCCATTATCAATAGCTTCATCAAAGTCGATGTTGTCTTCTGTAGAATGTGACGCAGAGCCAATTACACTCTCAAGGTTGGGAATATTTGTACTTGTAGTTGTATTATTTACACCTCTTCTTCGCAAAGGGAATTCCAGTGCGCAATTTCTCTGTCAAACGGAAAGGTTTCGAGGGAGTATCGAGAAACGTAACACCTCATGCAACTTTCCAGATTTTTGTCCAACCTGTTTCTCAGTTTTGATTTTATAAATGACAATGCACTGAAAACCCTTTCATCCTCCACAGACCCCAAAATCATTGTCTGGCATAACTCATATAGTCTGAAATACTCACTGATATCTTCTTGTAAGATAGAACTTTGAAAGATTCCTCGCCACAGCCTTGTAATCAGCACACTTTCCAGAAGGTTGATCTATAATTCTTATATTG
>CM034149.1:490636076-490641571 GCA_019776745.2 Taxus chinensis | reverse complement strand
TAAATTGACATCAAAAGGATTTGGTACACATGATCTCTTAATTGAAAGGTATTTGGAATTATCTTGAAAGCTAAGGAATATCAAATAACTTAGGAGCAGCCAAACCTTGTATTCAGACTCCATTAATAGCCTTGAATGTTTAAATTCAGAAAATAAAGATATGGGAAATCATATCTATTGTTAACAGACCTTAACTAAGTAAGGTTAAGGAGGATAAATGAATAAATTCATTTAGAGTTAGACCTCATTTAAATGACATCTAATAAGATGGAATTCTGAATTTGTTTACAGTTGTGGACAACTTGGTTAAGTTTAATAGCTTAAACTTATTAAGTTATCGATAATGGACTGCTTAGTCCAAAGATTAAGCAAGGAACCAAGAAGTGAATAGGAAACCCTTCGGTATGAAGGAGGAAATGCGTATTAAGCTAGAAGACGGATTAAGTCTCTCTTAGCTACATACAACTGAAACAAGAACAAGGATAAAGGATCAGCATGGTTGTTGAAAGTTGATCTTAAATATTAAGATCATAACCAAATCACACTTGAGCTGGATGTGTACTCTCGATGGGAGGATTCCGTAGGACATTGACATACACTAGCTACAATACGATGTCTTCATGAAGGCGGGGCCTTCGTGATGACAGAATGTTATAGCTGACATATTACAATGCCCTCTCGAATTAAATCATCAAGTTTACATAAGCTGGATACTAAGTTATTGGCTGGGGATAGTAATGTGATCACGTATACGGAGTGACTCCGGAGGACTAAAGTTAACTAGAAACACGGAGTCATCTAGGGACGACGTCATATGTCTGCGTATCTTTAGTTACCATGAGTAACTTCCTATACTCATTCATATTGCTAGTTGGGGATTAGAGCTTGACCTTAAACGGAAGGACTGGAAGAGACCAGGAAAGACCATTCTATATAATAGATGAAGTGAGGTGAAGGACGTATTCCAATGATGTGTACCAAATCTAGGAATATGATCATGCAAAGCATGTGAAAATATTTGACCAAAGTATCGCAAGTGTTGGTTGCGTTGTCCTAATCACCTAGTTTAAGATGCAGGATGTCAGAAAAATATCAGTAACAGATATTCAGATAGGCTTCTTAAATGGATCACTTCGATAACGGGAAACGGTTAAAAGAACCTTGTATATTTATTATAGTATGCATGAATTAACATGAAGGATCAGTAAGTTGCCTAGTCATGAAATGAGAGATCGCTGAAACTCTGAGCCATAAAATGGGGGAGATCGGTAGTTCTGCGAGTCATTTATAGCAGCATATGGTATCTATTATATGATTGAATGGCATTGAATGTGTGTTCCTTATTGCAAATATGTGAATAGGGAACATTGGTTTTAAAAAGAAATTGTGTGATCCAAGTTACATTAATTGGACAGAGAACAATTATTAAAACTTGAACATGTGTTTGAATTATATAATTCATAATAGAGAACGTTGTATATAAAAAAAATAAAAATAAAAAAAATTCCCTTGTTCTAGTATCTTAAAATGGGGATGTTACATTTAGGCTCCCAAGACTAAATATGAGTTTCAAAGAGGAGGGAGTGTTCTACACTCCAAAATTTGCCTTACACAATCTATCATTTTACTTACACAACTTTTACATCCTCTTACAATTTCTTACACATGCATTTATATTTATGACATTTATTTATTACATGTTTTGACATAAAGATTTATTCATCTATCATATGGTTATTATATATATATATATATATATATATATATATAGAAGTCAATTTTCATTTTCAACCAAGACAATAAATTTTAATTTATATTCCACATCCCAATTAATTTAATTGAAATTTAACTATAAGATTCACATTATACTATCACATTAAAATAATTAAAATAAAGAGCACATTATAAATAAAATACATACAAGAATAATTTTAAAAAAGGACACGACAAATAAAGCACACATATACCCCATGGTCACAATAATGGAAATCCCTCCCATGGGAAATCCTAACAAAACACAACGTACAACTCAAACACAGTTGCCATGGTGACCTTGTTGATTTCACACTGAATTCCAATATGGTTAGTCTCCAGTCCCCCGACATTGTTCTGATTTTAACCTGCAAAATGCAAAATACCTCGTTCGGCGGCCTCGTGGCCATATCAAAACATCCAAATGATATATAAACATTATATCCAAATCACAACAATATCAAGATTCAATATTTATCATTAAAATTCAATTTGTAACTATATCATCATCCAATAGATTTCTATACTAGAGCTATTTATAATAATCAATGTCACATGTCTAAAATTAACATCAATAACCTATCCATGTCAACTAGTATATCATCATCCACATAATAATAAAAATGTCTCAATGATCCTCAAGCAAAATATCTAAATCCAGATCAATATTAATCCAGGATCTAACATCCAACCATCATACTAATCAAAACATAATAATGTCCATAATAATCCCTGATACATCATACTACATCAAAACATAATAATATCCAAAATGTGACCAATAATGTCAGGATCAGTCTCTGAATAGTGTCCAAGGAAAGGGGGCACTACATGTGCATTTACGTGTGCGTGTGCATCTGTGTGTGCATGTGGGTCTGTGTGTACATGTGTGCCTCTGCGTGTGTGCGTGTGTGTGTGTGTGCGCATGTAGGTCTGTGTGTGCATCTAAGTCAGTGTCTACGTATGCTTGTGTGAGCGTATTCATGTCTATGTGAGTGAGTGTGTGCGTGTGTATCTGTGAGCGTGTGCATGTGTGTGTGCATATATATATGTGTGCATGTGTGTGTGTGTGCATGTGTATGGGTGTCTATGTGTGCATGTGCATGTATTTTTGTGTATATGTGCATGTGCGTGCGTGTGTGTGTGCATGTGAGTGTGTGTGTGCATGTGCATGTGTGTGTGTGCATGTACGTGTGCGTGTGTCTCTGTGTGTTTGTATGTGTGTTCCTGTATGTGTGGCATTTTCTGTGTGCGTTCCGTATGCGTATGCATGTGGGTGTGGGTTTACGTGTGTGTGTGGGTGTGTGTGTATGTGTGAGTGTGTGTGCATGTGTGCATGTGTGTGTGCATGTGCGTGTGCGTGTGTGTGTGAGAGTGCGTGTGCATGTGTATGTGTGTTTGCATGTGCATGTGCGTCTCCGTCTGTGTCTGTGTGTGTGTGTTCATGTGCATGTGCATCTGATCATCTGTGTGTGCATGTTTTTGTGTGTGTGTGTTCGTGTGCATGTGCATGTGCGTGTGCGTGCATGTGTGTGTGCGTGTGCATGCATGTGTGTGTGTGTGCATGTGCGTGCATGTGTGTGTACGTGTGCGTGTGGGTGTGCATGTGCGTGTGTGTGTGAGTGTACATTTGCATGTGCATGCGCGTGTGCATGTGCGTCTATGTGCGCATGTGTGCTTGTGTGCATGAGGGTCTGTGTGTGCGTGTGTCTCTCTGCGTGTGCGTGTGTGTGCGTGTGTGTGTGTATAGGTCTGCATGTGCATGTGCGTGTGCGTCTACGTATGCTTGTACGAGCATCTATGTGTGTATGTGTGAGTGAGCGTGTGCATGTGTATCTGTGAGTGTGTGCATGTGTGTGTGCATGTATATGTGTGTGCGTGTGCGTGTGTGTGTGCATGTGTATGGGCATCTATGTGTGCGTGTGCATGTATTTGTGTGTGTGTGTATGTGCATGTGCGTGTGTGTGTGTGTGTGCATGTGTGTGTGTGCGTCTGTGTTTGCGTGTTTGTGTGTGTGTTCCTATGCGTGTGGTATTTTGTGTGTGTGTTCCGTGTGCATGTGGGTGTGCGAGTGCGTGTGTGTGTGGGTATTTTGTGTGTGTGTTCCGTGTGCGTGTGCATGTGGGTGTGCGAGTGCGTGTATGTGTGGGTGTGTGTGTATGTGTGAGTGTGTGTGCATGTGTATGTGTGCTTGTGCATGTGCGCATGCGTGTGTGTGTGCATGTGCATGTGAGTGTGAGTGTGCGTATGTGTGTGCGTGTGCGTGTGCTTGTTAGTGTTTCTACGCGTGTGTGTTTGTGTGTGCATGTGGGTTTATATCTGTGTGTTTGTGTGCGTATGCATGTGCGTGTGCTTGTGTGAATATGTGCGTGTGTATGTGTGAGTGAGCATTTGTGTGTGTATGTTTGAGTGTGTGCATGTGTGTATGTGTGTGTGTGTGTGCATGTGCATGTGGGTGTGTGTGTGCGTGTGCGTGTGCATGTGCATGTGCGTGTGTGTGTGCATGTGCATGTGCGTGCGTGTGTGCGAGTGGGTGTGCGTGTGCATGTGCGTGTCCGTCTATGTTTGTGTGTTCATGTGCATGTGCGTGTTACCGTCTGCATGTCTGTGTTTGTGTGTGCATTCGTGTGCGTGTGCATGTGCATGTGCGTGTGCGTGGTCGTGTGCATGTGTGTGTGCGTGTGCATGTGCATGTGTGTGTGAGCATGTGTGTGTGTATGTGTGAGTGTGTGCCTTTGTGACCATGTGTGTGTGAGCGTGTGCGTGTGTATGTTTGAGTGTCTGTGCATGTGCATGTGCCTGTGCCTGTGCATATGCATGTGCGTGTGCGTGTGCGTGTGCGTGTGCCTGTTCCTGTGCATGTACACACGTGTGTGTGTGTGTTCATGTGCATGTGCATGTGTGTGTGCATGTACATGTGCGTGTGCGTGTGTGTGTGTCATGTGCGTGTGTATGTGTGATTGCGCGTGTGTGTGCGTGTGCGTGTGCATGTGCATGTGCCTGTGCCTGTGCATGTGCGTGTGTGCGCGTGTGCATGTCCATGTGCGTGTGCGTGTGCATGTGCGTGTGCGTGTGTGTGTATGTGCATGTGCGTGTGCGTGTGCGTGTGTGTGTGCGTTTGGATGTGCGTGTGCGTGTGCATGTGCGTTTGCATGTGCGTGTGCATGTGCATGTGCATGTGTGTGTGTGTGTGTGCGCGTGTGCTTGTAAGTGTCTGTGCGCGTGTGCATATGCGTGTGCTTGTGAGTGTGCGTGTGCATGTGTGATCGTGAGTGAGTGCATGTGTTAGTTAGCATGTGCATGTGTGTGTGCATGTGTGATGGTGAGCGAGTGCATGCATGAGTTAGCATGTGCATGTGTATCTGTGAGGGTGTGCGTATGCATCTGCGTCTGTATGTGCATGTGCATTTGCTTCTAAGCGTCAACGTGTGCGTGTTTGTGTGTGTGTGTGTTTGTGTGCGTGTGCATGTTTGCATGCGTGTGTGTGTGCATGTGCATTTGTGTGTACGTGTGCATGTGCATATGCGTGCGTGTGCTCATGCGTGTGCATGTGTGTGTGTGCATGTTTGTGTGCATGTACTTGTGCGAGCTTGTGTGTCTGTATGTGTGAGTGAGCGTCTGCGTGTGTATGTGTGAGCATGTCCATGTGTGTGTGCATGTGCGAGTGTGTGTGCATGTGTATGTGAGTGTGTGTGTGCATGTGTATGTGCATGTGTGTGTGTGTGTGCGCGCATGTGTGTGTG
>CM034149.1:490628576-490631076 GCA_019776745.2 Taxus chinensis | reverse complement strand
GTGTGTGTGCGAATGTGTGTGCATGTGCATGTGCGTGTGCCTTTCCCTATGCGTGTGTGTGTGCATGTGCATTTGTGTGTGTGTGTGCGTGTGTGTGTGCATATGCGTGCATGTGCCCATGCATGTGCATGTGTGTGTGTGTGCATGTTTGTGTGCTTGTGCTTGTGTAAGTGTGTGTGTCTGTATGTGTGAGTGAGCGTGTGCGTGTGTATGTGTGAGCATGTCCATGTGTGTGTGCGTGTGAGAGTGTGTGTGCATGTGCATGTGCGTGTGTGTGCGCCTGTGTATGTGCATGTGTGTGTGTGCGCGCGCGCATGTGCATGTGTGTGTGCATGTGCGTGTGCTTGTGCATGTGCATGTGCGTTTGCGTGTGCGTGTGTGTCTTTGTGTGTGCCTACATGTGTGTGTGTTCGTGTTTGTGTCCGTGTGAGTGTCTGCGTGTGCGTCTTTGTGTGTGTGTTCGTGTGAATGTGCGTGTTTGTGTGTGTGTTCGTGTGCGTGTGCGTGCGTGTGTGGGTGTGTATTTCTACATGCATAAACATGTGTGCGTGTGTGTTTGTGTGCGCGTGTGCTTGTGTATGTGTGAGTGTGTGTGCATGTGCGTGTGTGTAGGTGTGCGTGTTCGTGTGTGTGTGCATGTGCTTATGCGTGTGCATGTGCGTATGCACGTGCGTGTGCATATTCGTGTGCGTGTGCGTGTGCGTGTGCGTGTGCGTGTGCGTGTGCGTGTGCGTGTGCGTGTGCGAGCATGAGCGTTTGCATGTGTGAGTTAGCATCTGCGTGTGTATGTGTGAGCGTGTGCATGTGTGCCTATGAATGTCTGTGTGCGTGTGCGTGTGCTTGTGCATGTGTGTGTGCATGTGTGTGTGTGTGTGTGCATCCGCGTCTACATGTGCGTCTGCATGTGTGTGTTCATTTGCATGTGCGTCTGAGCGTCTGCGTGTGCGTGTTTATGTGTGTGTGTGTGTTCGTGTCCATGTCCATGTGCGTGTGTGTGTGCGTGTCTGTGCATGTGTGTGAGTATGTGCATGTGTGTGCGCGTGTGTGTGTGGGTGTGCATGTGCGTGTGTGTGTGTGCGTATGTCTTTGTATGTGCGTGTGTGTGTGCATGTGCATGTGCATGTGCTTGTAAGTGTGTGTGCGCGTGTGCGTCTGTGTGTGCGTGTGGGTCTGTGTGTGTGTGTTTACCTCTACGTGTGCATGTGCGTGTGCGTGTGCGTGCAGTTGTATGAGCGTGTGCGTGTGTATGTGTGAGCGTGTGCATGCGTGTGTGCATGTTTATGCGTATGTGCATGTGCATGGGCATTTTTGTGTGCGTGTGCATCTATGTGTGCGTGTGAATGTGCTTGTGCATGTGTGTGTGTGCATGTGCATGTGAGTGTGCGTGTGCGTGTGTATGTGCATGTGTGTGTGTGTGTGTGTGTGTGTGTGTGTGTGTGTGTGTGTGTGTGTGTGTGTGTGTGTGTGTGTGTGTTTGCCTATGCATGTGAGTGTGTGTGTGCATGTGTGTGTGTGTGTGTGTGTGTGCGTGTGTGTGTTTATGTGTGTGCGTGTGAGTGTGCGTCTGTCTGTGCGTCTGCATGTGTGTGTTCATGTGCATGTGCGTGTGAGCATCTGCATGTGCGTGTTTGTGTGTGTGTTCCTATGCGTGTGTATTTTTTGGTCTGTGTTAAGTTTTTGTGTGCATGTGTGTGTGTGGGTATGCGTGTGCGTGTGCCTGTGCATGCACATATGCATTTTTGTATATGTGTGTGTGCGTATGCGTGTGCGTGTAATTGTTCGTGTGCTTCTAAGTGTGTGTGCACGTGTGCGTCTGCGTGTGCGTGTAAGTGTTCGTGTGCTTCTAAGTGTGTGTGCACGTGTGCGTCTATGTGTGTGTGTGGGTCTGTGTGTGCGTGCACGTGTTCCTCTACGTGTTCGTGTGCATTTGTGTATGTGCGTGTGCATGTGCGTGTGCTTGTGTGAGTGTGTGCATGTGTATGTGTGAGTGAGCATCTGCGTGTGTATGTTTGAGCGTGTGCATGTGTGTATGCATGTGTGTGTGCATGTGCGTGTGCATGTGTGTGTGTACATGCATGTGCGCGTGTGTGTGCATGTGTATGTGTGTGTGCGTGTGCAATTGGGTGTGCGTGTGAGTCTATGAGTGTGTGTTCATGTGTTTGTGCGTGTGAGCGTCTACGTGTGCATGTTTGTGTGTGTGTTCATGTGCTTGTGCATGTGCATGTGCGTGTGCGTGTGCATGTGCATGTGTGTGTGGGTGTGTGTGTCTGCACGCATAAGCGTGTGTGCATGTGTGTGTGCGTGTGTGTGTATCTGTGATTGCGTGTGCATGTGCGTGTGTATGTGTGAGCGTGTGCCTATGTGACCATGTGTGTGTGTAAGCGTGTGCGTGTGTATGTGTGAGTGTGTGTACATGTGCATGTGTGTGTGCTTGTGCATGTGCATTTGCGTGTGCTTGTGCCTTTGTGTGTGTGTGTGTGTGTGCATGTGCATGTGCGTG
>CM034149.1:490588576-490618576 GCA_019776745.2 Taxus chinensis | reverse complement strand
GTTACTTTCTCCTATGCATTCAAGTGTTGATATGTGATTTTTCCGATATGAGGATATGTTCCTTTGGTTTCGAGAAGTCATGCTTGATTTGGATTATGTCTTTTCTGCCCTTAAGATCTTTGATTGAACTAGAATATGCCAGGACTCTTTTGTTTCTTTCATCTTTCGTGTATGAGTTCAATCTGGTTTCTGGGAGACTGTGGATTTATCCACCTTTATGACTCAACCTTGGGTCAGTTGCATTGATCCAGGGAATGTTTTAATTTTATTTAGGATGAGCAAATTGTATTGACTTTTCGAGAGTTACTAAGTCTGACTGAGCTTTGAACGTTCAATCCCGGAGGTTAACTCTAGCTAATCATGGTAATCAGAATCTGGTTCCAGTTATCAAAACATCAGGAAGGACCTGGACCTTAAGCCAGGTAAGATGTGTATGTTTTATATTTAAAGCTTAATTTACTTGATGCCAAACGGAATTTGATTCAAGAATGTTTTATCCTGTTTGAACTCTATTACTGATTAGTCCTATCTAGGGAACCTAGACTAAAATGAGTAAGGTTATTAGTTCTAACCTAAACTATAACCTAATGTTGCAAGGATAGTTAATCTAACCTAGTCCTAAAACTGTGTTTGATACTCCTAAGGGTTACCTAAACCTAACACTATGGAGGGTGACTAATGTTATATCCTATGGCAATGAGACTAAGTCTACCTATGATCTAACCTAAGTCACTAACCTATCCTAAACTAATGCTATGAAGGGGGACCTAAGGAGGGTCGTGAGTCATGGGCGGTAGTTACCATGGCATTTAAGAAAGGATAAGGATGGGGACAGGGAATGCTGCCAGAGTTAGCGGAGGATAAGTTTGTTAGAGGAATCTCACGTGGCAACATCTCTAAGAATGGGAATGTTTGTTTATGTTGTTTTAGCATTCACCAACTTTGGCAGTCGGTGGCAATGGAAAATAGGTGGGAGAGTAAAAATAAATGCAATTAATGAGCATCGGGTCTCGAGCGCGGATTGCTTGGGAAGGTATGCAAGTGGAATTTTGCTTGGTTGTTTTGTTTTCCATGCATTCCATTTTTCGCTCTGCATGAGCACTGGTTCTTTGAACCAACCATCTACTCTTCGTTGCATGACAATTTTGAGAGTTTCAAATTTACTTCTCTGTCAGGGGAAGTATATAAGGCATGGAGGTAACAATATTTTGTTGTTTAATCTTTTGTGGAAGAAGAAGAGAAGGTGCGAGCGCATTTAGAGGTCTTCTTCAAAATTTTGGCGACACTATCAGGCATGATAGGCCCTAACTGTTAAAATCTTGCTTTCCTTTAAATGTTTTCAATAGAACAACTTTATTCTGATGATATATGCATATTTTGACTTGGTTGGTAACAATGATTTGGGGTTCTGGGTTGTGTTTGGATCCTGGATGAAACCTACTTCATTATTCTTGTTTTCCATGCCGTGAATCCAATACGGAGTTTTGCTTTGTAACACCTTGATTTTTGTAAGTTATCATGGTAATTACTTTTCATAATGTTGTAACTGCTGAAATGAAGATAAATATGTTAAGACACATCTTTTGATCTTAGAGGAATGTGTTGCTGATCTGGACCCTTGTTTGCTATAACTTGATACTTGGGACAGAAGTTACTATTGCTTGTGTGATTGCTAATGAGACTTGATATGGAAACTAGTTAATTAAATATTAGGGGATTAAACCCTAACCAACCCCTAAGTTTTATCTTATACCCTAACTACTATCCTATATGGATTTTAGATTTCATAAGGGAGAAAATAGATATAAATTCCATTAACCTATGAACTAGGCGGATGACCTAGATATGGACTATTAAAATCCTAACCTAATCCTAACCTAAGGAAGGGGACGCATAGACCCATGTGGATGGAAAGGATAAGGGGAGGGGAGGTAAGAAATTTATTAGGACCAAAAATAATGTCCTTACAAGTTTCAGCGCCAAGTTTGGTGGGAACAAGAAAAAGTTGGAGGCATCCAACTAGCTAAGTAGCTAAAAAGGAATTATATGCAAAATTTGAAAAAGGAAATTCGCCAACCTGAGTTGGCGGTTGCGTGAGGAAAAAGGAAAAAAAGGAATGCATTCAATGCATTAATTGTCTTGGTCTTAGCGACCAGCTCGCCTTGGAAAGAGGAATTGTGAGGGAAGTTTGTTTGTTGCTGTGCGCATTTGGATTTTAGTTGCTCTGCATTTTGTTCCTCCATGGTTCTATCGAACCTGCTGTAATTTTTGGTTATTGATTCTGTCTTGGGAGAAGCCGAGGGCTATTTTTAAGCCTGTGGAAGTAGGTGACTGTTTGGAAAGCTTTACTACTGTCGTCGTGGAGAAGAATAGCTCCTGTGGGCGCGGTTTTCTTCGAGCTTCAAGAAAGATTAGTAGGCATGTTGAGCCCTTCTCCTTAAATCATTTTGCTCTTGTTTAAACATCTCATTAAAACAACCCTGTTCTTATGATGGGTGTTTTAGTTAAATAAAGTTGTTGAATGTTTGAAGTGAATTTCCTAGTGGAATCGTTTTTCTTTTTGATGAATACAGTTTGGGTTTTTCCTGAAATGAGAGTAAAAGGAATGGGATTTGTCCTTGTTGTATGAGTTTTGTTTTGACAGTGTTGGGCATCCGTTTCTATTACCCAATATGGGTTCGATTTGATGAATGTATTAGCTATACGAGTATTGTTTTATGAGTTCTGTGCGTGAAAACGATTTGGGAAAACAAAATCATTATAATGTTGATGAACTGTTGTGTCAGTTATTTCTCCTAGTTGCTTTACATTGCATTGATTACGATTTTACCTGGGACAGGGAATTCATTTCATCGTCTTACCCTTGCTGGTTAAAAACGTTTTAATATTTTCTTGTGAAATGAAGACCGTGACTGGGTTTTTGGAGAAAATAAATTGTTTATGAACTGAACTTGAATATTTGAGGAGTGAGTAAAATGTATTGATATCTTTCTTAAATCTTTTGAAAAGTATATAGATATATAAGTAACAGAGATGTTTATTCGAACTCCTTCAATGTAATCGGCTGGAACTGAACTTGAATAGATTCTTGTTCTTGTAAAAAAAAAGGGGGTTTCTCACTTATTTCAGCTAAATGATGGTAATATGTTTTCTGTACATTTACTTGTTTCAGACTAAACTGGGTATGACTGTTTTTAGTAAACACGTATGTTTTTATATATTTAAAAGTATATATCCAATTCGCAATCTAAACTCTTTGTTGTTTCATCAAGACTGAACTGAAGTGGAATTCTTACTTTAAATGTTTGAAAAATGATTCCTTTTACTATTATCATAAGAATCATGATTTCATAGCTAGCTGTACACTCTTGCTTGTTTAGGCCTAGATGAAATGTTCGTTTTTTTTTTGGTGAAACATTTTGGTTATAAAACTAGTTGTACATTCTTGCTTGTTTATATCTGGACGAGAAAGTCCGTTGAGAGAAATATATGAAAGGAAGTTATTGAATTTTGAGCTTCTTTTGGTACTAATGCTTACGGACCAGTTGTAATGAATTCTGGTCAATTTTCCGGAAAGGTAGATATTGTGTTTTGAATACTGAAATATGTTTATTCAGAAGGAAACACACTAGTGGATCATGTCTGTTCTAACTAGTGAATATCCGGTTAGACAGTAGGAAGAGGTAATATGATCCTCCTTTTATTAGATTATTGAATTTCGTTCATTTCTCTTTGGACTGTTATCGTTGATTGATATCACGTTTGAATTAAAATTTCTAGTACAGTTATGAGGAAAGGAAAGAGAATGTGAATGGATAATTGAATTAATGATCATTTTCTCTCATACAGTTAGAAATCTATAATTGTTATGGAACGGATTTCATACTGCTTGGGTTAAGCATTTGTATTTAAATTTCTATTTACTTTCCTCTTCAGCATTTTATTGTTTGAGATTAGACAAGTTGTATGAAAGGAAAGGAAAATGGTTCTGCTGGAAGTTTTATTTAAAATCTAATTGTGAATCTTCCTCTAACTAATGTAGGGGAAAGGAATTGATAGCATTATGTTAGAACAGCAATTGCATAATTATATTTTCAGTTCTTACAGATGTTTGTAATCTGGAAATGTTTGAAGGAAATTACTTCTTGTTATAAGTATTCGGAAAGAGGACGGTAATCCTTTGATCGATTGGGATGGTAATTAGATGATTAAGTTGATATGAAGTTCATCCTTTTTGGTATTTAATTCTTGAATGATGTTCATATTAACGTTTCATAAAATCAGGGTTCTTTTATTGAGACAGTTAATTAAAAGCACTTCATTTTAATGACAAGTGCTTAATATGCTCAGTTCAATGAACTGACCCGTGCAAGTAATTTTACAGATGGAACTTGAGTATAAACGAAGACATGGTTGTTTTCTGATACTTCTTTGATTAATTGAAGATGGATTGTAATTGATAACTATAACTCCTCTACGAGGAAATGAGAAAAGAAGAAATTACATTCTTCTAACTTATGAGTTGTAATGTAGTTTAATATAAACAAAGTCTAATCATTTGGACTGGAAAATGTATAGATTGTAAAGCTGATGGATGAATACAAGTACGAGTGTGATATTTTAATGACTGTATCATTTTGATATTGTTGAATAAGTTTGAGAATATAACATTATTCCTTGATTTGGAATTATTCAAATGTTAATGGATGGATTTAAAAGGGAATAAAATCTATTCTTTACCTAAATGTAACTTTTACGTTGAAATGTGCAATTAGTTCATGCTTGGGTTAAGATGAATTTTAAATTGACATCAAAAAAGATTTAGGTAAACATGATCTCTTAATTGACAGGTATTCGGGATTATCTTGAAAGCTAAGGAATATCAAATAACTTAGGAGCAGTCGAACCTTATATTCAGACTCTGTTAATAGCCTCGAATGTTTAAAATTCAGAAAATAAGGATATGGGAAAACATATCTATTGTTAATAGACCTTAACTATGTAAGGTTAAGGAGGATAAATGAATAAATTCATTTAAAATTAGACCTCGTTTAAATGACGTCTAATAAGGTGGAATTCTGAATTTGTTTACAGTTGTGGAAAACTTGGTTAAGTTTAATAGGTTAAACGTATTAAGTTTATCGATAATGGGCTGATTAGTCCAAATAATAAGAAAGGAACCAAGTAGAGAAAATGCAACCCTTTGGTACGAAGGAGGAGATGCGTAGTAAGCTAGAAGACGGATTAAGTCTCTCTTAGCTACATCCAACTGTAACAAGAATGAGAATAAACGATCAACATGGCTGTTGAAAGTTGATCTTAAATATTAAGATCATAACCAAATCACACTTGAACTGGATGTGTACTCTTAATGGGACGATTCTGTAGGACATTGACATACACTAGCTACAATACGGTGTCTTCATGAAGGCGGGGCCTTCATGACGACACAATGTTATAGCTGACATATTACAATGCCCTCCTGAATTAAATCATCAAGTTTACATAAGTTGGATACTAAGTTATTGGCTGGGGATAGGAATGTGATCACGTATACGGAGTGACTCCGGAGGACTAAAGGTAACTAGACACACGGAGTCGTCTAGGGACGACGTCGTATGTCTGCGTATCTTTAGTTACCATGAGTAACTTCCTATACTCGTTCATATTTCTAGTTGGGGATTGGAGCTTGACCTTAAATGGAAGGACTGGAAGAGACCAAGAAAGACCATTCTAGATAACAGACGAAGTGAGGTGAAGGACGTATTCCAATGATGTGTACCACACCTAGGAATATGATCATGCAAACTATGTGAAAATCTTTGGCCAAAGTATCGTAAGTGCTGGTTACATTGTCCTAATCACCTAGTTTAAGATGTAGGATGTCAGATGAATATCAGTAACAGATATTCAGATAGGATTCTTAAATGGATCACTTCGATAACCAGAAATGGTAAGAGAACCTTGTATATTTATTATACTATGCATGAATTAACATGAAGGATCGGTAAGTCACCGAGTCATGAAATGAGAGATCGCTGAAACTCTGAGCCATAAAATGGGAGATCGGTAGTTCTGTGAGTCATTTACAACAACAAATGGTATCTGTTATATGATTGAATGGCACTGAATGTGTGTTCCATATTGTAAATATGTGGATAGAGAACATTAGTTTTAAAATGAAATTGTGTGATCCAAACTGCATCAATTGGACAGAGAATAATTATTAAAACTTGAACGTGTGTTTGAATTGTATAATTCATAACAAGGAACGTTGTATAAAAAAAATAAAAATTCCCTTGTTCTAGTATCTTAAAATGGGGATGTTACATGCTTTGTGGTTGGAAGTGTTGTAAGTTTTCTTTATTTGCTAGAGATATTTGATAGAAACTAGCTCCATGAAATAATGCGTGCTAGATGGTTATGTGTTTGAAAAACATCACTATATTTATTCACTGTTTGAACATAATTTTTGGATTACGTGTTTGAAAAACACCACTGTATCTATTTACTATTTGAATATAATTTTTGGATTCCTTGTTTGAAAAACACCATTGTATCTATTTACTGTTCGAATATAATTTTTGTAACACCTTGATTTTTGTAAGTTATCATGGTAATTACCTTTCATGATGTTGTAACTGCAGAAATGAAGATAAATATGTTAAGACACATCTTTTGATCTAAGAGGAATGTGTTGCTGATCTGGACCCTTGTTTGCTGTAACTTGATACTTGGGATAGAAGTTATTATTTCTTGTGTGATTGCTAATGAGACAACAGACTTGTCGTATGCTTAATGATCTCTATTCGTTGATTGACAGCATGCCTTGAATCAATTCCATTGATCCATGGTATGTTGTGGCCTTCTTATGATCGCTTTGTTGATTTACTTTTAAACAAGACTGAAGGTTGATATAAATGTTGCAACACCTGATTTCAGGTATGAATATATGGTACGTAGATGCCAATGAAAAAGGTTCGATTCTTGAACCACACACCGTTGTAACGCTAGACAGCGTAAGACGATAAGGACCTGGATGCAAGTGGCACAGGTATGTGGAACTTAGGACGAAATGTCCTGCTTAATGTTGAATATGACTGTCAGGTGAAAAGACCTGATATGGAAACTAGTTAATTAAATATTAGGGGATTAAACCCTAACCTACCCCTAATTTTTATCTTATACCCTAACTACTATCCTATATGGATTTTAGATTTCATAAGGGAGAAAATAGATATAAATTCCATTAACCTATGAACTAGGCGAATGACCTAGATATGGACTATTAAAATCCTAGACTAATCCTAACCTAAGGAAGGGGACACATAGACCCATGTGGATGGAAAGGATAAGGGGGGAAGGTAAGAAATTTAATGGGACAGTAAATGAATCCCTTACATGTACAGCGCCAAGTTTGGCGGGAACAAAGAAAAGTTAGAGGCGTCCAACTAGCTTAGAAACTAAATGGAATTTATATGCAAATTTGAAATTAGGAAACTCACCAACCCGAGTCGGCGGTGGCGTGAGGAATGAGGAAAGGAAGTGCATTCAATGCATTAATTATCTTTGTCTTAGCGACTAGCTCACCTTGGAAAGAGGATAGAGGAAAAAGGAAAATTGTTGTTGCTATGTACATTTAGATTTTAGTTGCTCTGCATTTTGTTTCTCTATGGTTCTGTCGAACCAGCTGTGTTTTGATTATTATCTCTATTCTTTGGAAAAACAAAGGCTATTCTTGAGCCTATGGAAGTTAGTGACTGGTTGGAAAGCCTGGCCGAGGATGTCGTAAAGAGAAACAACTCCAGTGGGTGCGGTTTTCTTTGAGCCACAAGAAAAAAATTAACAGGCATGTTAATCCCTTCTCCTTAAACTACTTACTTTTGCTTAATAGTCTCATTAAAACAACCCTGCTCTTATGATGGGGGTTTTGGTTATTTGATTTGGCTGTTACGTTGAGATGATTTCAAGTTGAGTCGTTTTCTTTTGATGTACACGGCTTGAGCATTCTTTGCATAATGATTAAGTTGAATACACTGTCCTTGCTGTGTGGTTTGTTTTGGCAGTGTTGGGTATTCGATTTATTACCATTTTGGGTTGTGCTAATAAATACATTAGCTAAAAGAATATCACTTCTGAGTTCTGAGCATTCTTGTGAAAATGAAAAGATGAGATGATTTGTATGTCTGGTTGAACTGTCCTTAAAAGAATGAACATGACTTGGGTATTCTTGGGTGTTTGAAGAAAATGATTGTTCCTCTTATTGAAATCATTAATGAATTATGTTCTCTTTGCTGCTTCGAAATCTGAAGGTAAGGGGAAAGAGGATTTTATTGTGCATTTTGGATGCGGTTTGATCTTCTAGTCTGAACTGTCATCATAAAAATGAACATGGCTTAGTGTTTCTGTGCAAATAAATGAAACAAATGAGATTTGGCTTGCTGTTGAGATTGTTTTCACTGTACCTTGCTTGCACATCTATTACCCTATGCGGGTTTGCATTGATAAAGGCATTGTTATGCGAATATTGTATTTCTGAGTTCAGTGTGTGAAAATGTTTGGGAAAAAAAAAGATGTGGTGATATTAATAGACTATTATGCGAGTTATAATTCCTTGATGTTTTTTTATTTGCTTAAAACATGGGTTCCCTGGGACAGTAAGGTTATTGTAGCATCTTACTTTGTTATACTAATTTTATATGGTATTTTGCCTATTGATTCTTTTGGTACTAATGTTTATAGACCACTTGCAATGAACTCTGGTCAACTTTTTGGAAAGGTAATAGTAGTTTTCAATTACTGAATATACTACTCTGAGTGAATTATACTATTGGAGTATGTCTGCTCTAAATAAGAGGTATTTGGATAGACAGTAGAAGAGGTAATATGATCTTGCTCCCTTATATTCAATTATTGATTTTCATTTATTTCTCTTTGGAGTGTTATCATTGATTGATATCACGTTTGGATTAAAACTTCTAGTACAACTATGAGGAAAAGAAAGAGAGTGTGAATGGATAATTTGAAATAATGATCATTTTTCTCTCATACAGTTGGAAATCTATAATTGTTATGGAATGAATTTCGTACTGCTTGGGTTAAGCATTGGTATTTAATTGATGTTTTCTTCTTCTCTTTAGCGTTTGATTGCTTGAAATCAGATGAGTTGTAAGTAGGAAGGGACAATAATTCAGTTTAGATTTTAGTTAAGATCTATCTTTTGAATTCACAACTATTGTAAGAGAATGGAATTGATAGCATTTATGTTAGAAAAATAGTTGCACAGTTGTGTTTTTAGTTCTTACAGATGTTTGTAATCTGGATCTATTGAAGGAAATTACTTCTTGTAATAATTATTTGGGAAAGAGGGCAGTAATCCTTTGTGTGATTAAGAGGGTTATTGGATGATTGAGTTGATATGTTCTTCAACCTTTTTGGTATTTAATTCTTGAATGATGTTCATATTAACGTTTCATAAAATTAGGGTTCTTTTATTGAGACAGTTAATTAAAAGCACCTCATTTTAAAGACAAGTGCTTAATATGCTCAGTTCAATGAACTGAGCCGTGCAAGTAATTTTACAGATGAAACTTGAGTATAAATGAAGACATGGTTGTTTTCTGATACTTCTTTGATTAACTGAAGATGGATTGTATTGATAGCTATTACTCCTCCACAAGGAAATGAGAAAGGAAGAAGTTACATTCTTCTATCTTTATGAGTTTTAATGTTGTTTGATATAAACAAAGTCTAGTTGTTTGGACTGAAAATGTATAGATCATAAATTCTGATGGATGAATACAAGTAAAAGTGTGATATTTTCAATAACTGTATCAATTTGATTTTGTTGAATAAGTTTGAGAATATAACATTATTCCTTGACTTGGAATTATTCAAATGTTAATGGATGAATTTAAAAGGAAATAACATCTATTCTTTACCTGAATGCAACTTTTACATTGAAATGTGTAATTAGTTCATACTTGGGTTAAGATGAATTTTGAATTGAAATTAAAAAGATTTAGATAAACACGAAATCCTAATTAGAAGGTATTCATGATTAGTTTGAAAGCTAAGGGATATCAAATAGCTTAGGGGCTGCCAAACCTTGTATTCGGACTCCGTTAATAGCCTCGAATGTTTAAATTAAGAAAATAAAGATATGGGAAAACATATCTATTGTTAACAGACCTTAACTAAGTAAGGTTAAGGAGGATAAATGAATAAATTCATTTAGAATTAGACCTCGTTTATATGATGTCTAATAAGATGGAATTCTTAATTTGTTTACAGTTGTGGAAAAACTTGGTTAAGTTTAATAGGTTAAACTTATTAGATTTATTGATAATGGACTGATTAGTCCAAAGAATAAGAAAGGAACCAAGAAGTGAATATGTAACCCTTCGGTATGAAGGAGGAGATGCGTATTAACCCAGAAGACAGATTAAGTCTCTCTTAGCTACATACAATTGTAACAAGAACAAGGATAAAGGATCAACATGGCTGCTGAAAGTTGATCTTAAATACTAAGATTATAACCAAATCACAATTGAGATGGATGTGTACCCTCGATGAGAGGATTCCGTAGGACATTGACATACGCTAGCTACAATATGGTATCTTTGTGAAGGCGGGGCCTTCATGACGACACAATGTTATAGCTGACATATTACAATGCCCTTCCGAAGTAAATCATCAAGTTTACATAAGCTGGATAATAAGTTCTTGGCTGGGGATAGAAATGTGATCACGTATACGAAGTGACTCCAGAAGACTAAAGGTAACTAGACACACGGAGTCGTCTAGGAATGACACCGTATGTCTACGTATCTTTAGTTACCATGAGTAACTTCCTATATTCGTCCCTATTGCTAGTTGAGGTTAGAGTTTGACCTTAAATGGAAGGACTGGTAGAGACCAGGAAAGGCCATTCTAGATAACAGACGAAGTGAAGTGAAGGACATATTCAATTAGTGTGTATCACATCTAAGAATATGATCATGCAAAGCATGTGAAAATATTTGGCCAAAGTATCGTAAGTGCTAGTTGCGTTGTCCTAATCACCTAGTTTAAGATGCAGGATGTCAGATGAATATCAGTAACAGATATTTAGATAGGCTTCTTAAATGGATCACTTCGATAACCGGAAACGGTAAAAGAACCATGTATATTCATTATACTATGCATGAATTAAAATGAAGGATCGGTAAGTCACCGAGTCACGAAATGAGAGATCGTTGAAACTCCGAGCCATAAAGTGGGAGGTCGGTAGTTCTTCGAGTCATTTACAACAGCATATGGTATCTATTATATGATTGAATGGCATTGAATGTGTGTTCCATATTGCAAATATGTGAACAGAGAACATTAGTTTTAAAAGGAAATTGTGTGATCCAAACTGCATTAATTGGACAGAGAACAATTATTAAAACTTGAACGTGTGTTTGAATTATATAATTCATAACAGGGAACGTTTTATATAAAAAAAATAAAAAATTTCCCTTGTTCTAGTATCTTAAATGGCAATGTTACATCTTGGTATCAGAGCTGAAGGTTGCAGCTCTTGGACCTAATGAGTCGATAATTTAATAAGGTTTACATTTTCTTATTGAACAGAAAATGGTCAGAACAAGAAGAAATGCTGCGAACAACCCATTACCGGGTGGAGAAGCAGCTACTGCTCAAAAGATGGATGAAATCCTTGCTGCCCTAGCAGACACGAGAGATTATTTGACTGTTTTGGAACAACAGTCAATGGGCAATGAAGAGGAGGAAGAAGAAGCTGATATAAATGATCAGCCACCTCCTGTGGACAACACCAATGGAGGGAATCTGGGTGTTGATAATAGTAATGTGAATGCTGCTAATCATCCTGGAAATGAAAGGGAAAGACTAGTAGCTGAACTTACAAATGACATAAAGAGAATAAGTCCTCCAAAGTTTGATGGAACAACCCTTGGGGACAGAGCTGAGAATTGGCTTAGTGAAATGGAGAAGTACTTTGCAATAAGAAACTTCTCCAAAGAGACCAAAGCGATATGGGGAGCATATTAGCTTTCTCATGAAGCATCATCATGGTGGGACAATCGTAAGGTTGAGTTGAATATTTTCGAATCAGAAATAACTTGGGATCAATTTAAGGGTTACTTTAGGCAACGGTCGCTGGCTCAACTCTATTTTGATAAGAAAATGAATGAATTTCAGAACTGGTCGCAAGGAAGGCTGACGATGACAGAATATTGGGAAGGGTTTAATAAACTCCTTATGTATGTGCCGCAGTACCAAGATGATGAGAAGTTCAGAATATGAAAGTTCATAATGGGACTAAATACCATCATTGGTGGCGAAGTGGATGTCCACGGTCCAACCACCATGGAAGGAGTTGTCGAAAAGGCAATAAGACAGGAACATAAATTGAGAGAAATTTCTGCTCATAGGGAAGAGATAAGGAAGAATATTCCCAATTCTTCTTCATCTCTCGCACCCAAAAGGGGGCCTTGGAAAAGGTTTGGTGTGAAAAACAAAATTTTTGTAGATAACAACAAGAAATCTGTAATGAACAAACCTGTAAATAGTTGCAGAGCAGCTTCGCAAAAGTTAGTGGCAATGGACAAAAGTCCTATGGGATCCAGAATGATAACTTTAAAGCTGGTAACAAATTTGAGCCTAGGAAAGGGCCAGTTGGAGGATGCTTCAACTATGGAAAGGACCATTACGCAAGTCACTGTCCTCTGAAAAAGGATGATCGCAATCAGCAGCATAGGATACACACTGCGATGGCTAACAAACAAGCTGAAATGCAAGTTACGCCTATAGAAGTTCCAAGTAAGTTATTCGGTAGACCTGTAGTCATACTTTTTTATACTGGAGCCACTGAATGCTTTATTTCTACTAAACTTGCAATGAAATTAAAAATAAATGCTGAACGAATGGATAAGACATGGACAGTGCATTATGGGAATAATGTTGTCCATACAGTCGAAATGTGCCTTTTTGGGGAAATTCTTGACTTGCCCAGTTTCTCCACCAAAGTTGACCTGTATGTCACTCCTTTAGGATCATATGATATCATTATTGGAGTTAACTGGTTGGCAGAACATAAGGCAAAGGTCGACTGTTATGAAAAACAAATTTGTTGTTTTGGCGACCTGCAGAAAGCAGCAGTCATTCAAGGTGTAAAGTGTGAAGTTACAGTTAAGAAACTAACAACTATGCAACTAAAAAGGGCTAAAAATAGAGGTTGCACCTTGTATGTAGTAAAAATGACAGAAAATGCTGAGGAGAATAATGATTTCATGGAAAGATATCCATTATTAAGGGATTTCAGTGATGTATTTCTAAAGGAATTACCAGGTCTTCCACCCAAACGAGAGTTTGACTTTGCAATAGAAATCAAGCCAGGAACTGAACCCATATCTAAGGCACCTTATAGAATGACCACCCTTGAGTTGGTAGAACTAAAGGCTCAATTACAGGAACTTTTGAGTAAGGGGCTGATAAGACCAAGCATCTCACCATGGGGAGCACCGATAATTTTTGTAAAGAAAAAGGATGGCACATTGAGACTGTGCATTGATTATAGAATGTTGAAAAAGGCAATTATTAAGAATTGATACCCACTTCCTAGGATTAATGGTCTGTTTGACCAGATGTGTGGAGCATCAGTCTATTCAAAAATAGATCTTCAATCTGGGTATCATCAGCTGAGAATAAAGGAAGAAGATATTCATAAAACAACTTTTAGAACAAGGTACGGGCATTATGAATTCACGATGTTACCTTTTGGGTTGACAAATGCACCTTCCACCTTCATGAATCTGATGAACAATATTTTTCAAGAATACTTAGACAAGTTTGTGCTTGTATTCTTAGACGACATTCTTATATACTCTAAAAATGTCGAAGAGCACCAAGAACATTTAAGGGTAGTGCTGGAAGTTTTAAGAAAGAGGAATTTGTATGGTAAACTGTCTAAATGTTCCTTTTATGATGCAGAGGTGCATTATTTGGGGCACGTTATAAGCAAGAACAGAATAGCTATAGACCCTTCAAAGATCGCAGCTATAACCAAGTGGCTTGTGCCTAAGAACGTGCATGAAGTAAGAAGCTTCATGGGCTTGGCAGAATATTATAGAAAGTTTGTTAAGGATTTTTCAAAAATTGCTACCCCAATCACTTCACTGTAAAAGAAGGATAAGAAATTTGTCTGGACTGACAAATGTGAATCTGCCTTTAAAAATTTAAAGGAACAGTTAACTACATCTCCTATTTTAACTGTACCAGATCCAAATGAAAATTTTATGGTTGTAACAAATGCATCAGGAGAAGGCCTTGGAGGTATTATGTTATAGAATGACCATGTTATAGCTTACGAAAGCAGAAAGCTTAAGTTACATGAACAGAATTATGCTCCACACGACCTAGAGCTCACTGCCATTGTACATGCACTTCAAATGTGGAGGCATTACCTTTTAGGCAAACCTTTTGAGTTAAAAACTGACCATCTGGGGTTTAAGTATATTTTTACTCAGCTAAATTTGAATGCAAGATAGCAAAGATGGTTAGAATTTCTGTCTCAATATGATTTTGATATAAGCTACATCAAAGGCAAGGAAAATAGAGTGGCAGATGCTCTGAGTCGAAGGAAGCACATCTCTGCTCTTATAACGTTAAGAACTCAGTTTAAGGATGAGGTGAAAGATGCCTTGGAATCAGATCCTTATTTCCAACAAGTTAAAACAACACTTGCTGCAGATCCAAAAGATGTGAGGTATAAAGGATTTCGCTTTAATAGCGAAGGAATTTTGAGGTTTCAAAACAGGGTATATATACCCTTGGCAAATGATTTAAGAAGGAAATTGTTAACTGAATTTCATAATTCACCTTTTTCTGGACACCCTAGCATTATGAAAATGCTTGCTAATCTTAAGAAGCAATACTTTTGGAAGGGAATGAAAAAGGATGTGGTGGAATTTGTAACACACTGCTTGGAATGTCAGCATGTTAAGGCGGAACATATGCATCCCACTAGATTATTGTATCCCCATAGCGTTCCATAGTACAAATGGCAAGTGATAACGATGGATTTCATTCAAGGATTGCCTATGTCAAGGAATAAACATGATATCATCCTGGTTGTCGTCGACAAATTAACCAAAGTGGCACACTTCATTGTTGGTAATTTGAAAGACGATGCACCAGTGTTAGCAAGAAGATTTGTACATGAAATTTTTAGATTGCATGGAATACCCGAATTGATCATATCTGACAGAGATACGAGGATGACATCAAGGTTTTGGCAAACACTTAATGCGGCCTTGGGAACTAAATTAAACTTCAGCTCTGCATATCATCCGAAGACAGATGGATAGACCGAGAGAGTTAATCAAGTTTTAGAGGACATGTTAATAATGTATTGCATGGACCAACAGTATAAATGGGAGGAATACCTTCCGCTGGTAGAATTTTCCTATAATAATACATATCAGGCCTCTTTAAAAATGGCGCCCTTTGAAGCATTGTATGGAAGAAAATGCAGAACCCCTGTTAGCCGGGACAGTGTAGAGGACAGAGAGGTAATTGGGCCAGAAATCCTCAAGGAAATGGAACAACAAATCAAAATGATTCGGGAACATCTAAAGGAGGCTGCCAATAGGCAAAAGAGTTATGTAGACTTAAAGCGGGTTGATAGGAATTATAAACTTGGTGAGAAGGTCTTTCTTCGGGTTAAGCCGAAAAAGAGCTCAATAACTTTTGGCAAGGCTGCCAAGTTATCGCCATGTTACGTGGGACCTTTTGAAATTGTTGAAATAATCAACCCTGTAGCTTATCGTCTAACATTACCTCCTACTTTATCACAAATGCATGATGTTTTTCATATTTCTTTGCTTAAGAAATACGTAACAGATTTATCACATGTGCTGAATTGAAATTCCTTGCAAGTCCAAGACTTAGGAATAATCATGATTAAGCCCATTCGAGTGCTGGGAACTCGCTAGTTGTGCTTAAGAAATCACGAAGTGAATCAATGTAAGGTCCAATGGGACCAGTTTAGCGAAGAAAGTGCAACTTGGGAAAATCTCAAAGAAATGAGATCTGCTTTTCCATACTTGTTTGATCGAAATTGAAATTTGAAAAACTGATAATTCTACCAAATTTAGACAATTATTGGTCTATTTTACAGTTATCTTAAAACACTAATTTAAAGAGTGAATCTGTTTTTGGTATGAACTTATGAATGGAAGAACAATAACTGAATTTTGTCCTAGAAACAACTTGAATTGGTTAATTTGATCATCGGGACGACGATTCTTTAAGAAGGGAGGAATGTAATGACTTGATTTTTGTAAGTTATCATGGTAATTACCTTTCATGATGTTGTAACTGCAGAAATGAAGATAAATATGTTAAGACACATCTTTTGATCTTAGAGGAATGTGTGGCTGATCTGGACCCTTGTTTGCTGTAACTTGATACTTGGGACATAAGTTATTATTTCTTGTGTGATTGCTAATGAGACAACAGACTTGTCGTATGCTTAATGAACTCTATTCGTTGATTGACAACATGCCTTGAATCAATTCCATTGATCCAAGGTATGTTGTGGCCTTCTTATGATTGCTTTGTCGATTTACTTTTAAACCAGACTGAAGGTTGATATAAATGTTGCAACACCTGATTTCAGGTATGAATATCTGGTACATAGATGCCAATGAAAAAGGTTTGATTCTCGAACCACACACCATTGTAATGATAGATAGTGTAAGATGATAAGGGTTTGGATGCAAGTGGCACAGGTATGTGGAACTTAGGACGAAATGTCTTGCTTAATGTTGAATATGACTGTCAAGCGGAAAGAATTGATATGGAAACTAGTTAATTAAATATTAGGGGATTAAACCCTAACCTACCCCTAAGTTTTATCTTATACCCTAACTACTATCCTATATGGATTTTAGATTTCATAAGGGAGAAAATAGATATAAATTCCATTAACTTATGAACTAGGTGAATGACCTAGATATGGACTATTAAAATCCTAAACTAAACCTTACCTAAGGAAGGGGATGCATAGACCCATGTGGATGGAAAGGATAAGGGGGGAAGGTAAGAAATTTTATGGGATAGTAAATGAAGCCCTTACATGTACAACACCAAGTTTGGTGGGAACAAAGAAAAGTTGGAGGCGTCCAACTAGCTTAGAAACTAAATGGAATTTATATGAAAATTTGAAATTTGGAAACTCACCAACCCGAGTCAGTGGTGGCCTGAGGAATGAGGAAAGGTAGTGCATTTAATGCATTAATTATCTTTTTCTTAGTGACCAACTCACCTTCGAAAGAGGATAGAGGAAAAAGGAAAATTGTTGTTGCTGTGTGCATTTGGATTTTAGTTGCTCTACATGTTTCTCCATGGTTCTGTCGAACAAGCTGTGTTTTGATTATTATCTCTGTTCTTTGGAAAAACAAAGGCTATTCTTGAGCCTGTGGAAGTTAGTGACTGGTTGGAAAGCCTGGCCGAGGACGTCGTGGAGAGAAACAACTCCAGCGGGTGCAGTTTTCTCCGAGCCACAAGAAAAACATTAACATGCATGTTAATCCCTTCTCCTTAAACTGCTTAATTTTGCTTAATAGTCTCATTAAAACAACCCTGCTCTTATGATGGGGGTTTTGGTTATTTGATTTGGCTGTTACGTTGAGATGATTTCAAGTTGAGTCGTTTTCTTTTGCTGTACATGGCTTGAGCATTATTTGCATAATGATTAAGTTGAATACACTATCCTTGCTGTGTGGTTCGTTTTGGTAGTGTTGGGTATTCAATTTATTACCATTTTGGGTTGTGCTAATAAATACATTAGCTAAATGAATATCACTTCTGAGTTCTGAGCATTCTTGTGAAAATGAAAAGATGAGATGATTTGTATGTCTAGTTGAACTGTCCTTAAAAGAATGAACACGACTTGGGTATTCTCGGGTGTTTGAAGAAAATGATTGTTCTTCTTATTGAAATCATTAATGAATTATGTTCTCTTTGCTGCTTCGAAATCTGAAGGTAAGGGGAAAGAGGATTTTATTGCGCATTTTGGATGCAGTTTGATCTTCTAGTCTGAACTGTCATCATAAAAACGAACATGGCTTAGTGTTTCTGTGCAAATAAATGAAACAAATGAGATTTGGCTTGCTGTTGAGATTGTTTTGACTGTACCTTGCTTGCGCATCTATTACCCTATGCGGGTTTGCATTGATAAAGGCATTGTTATGAGAATATTGTATTTCTGAGTTCAGTGTGTGAAAACGTTTGGGAAAAACAAAGCTATGGTGATATTAATAGACTATTATGCGAGTTATAATTCCTTGATGTTTTTTTTATTTGCTTAAAACACGGGTTCCCTAGGACAGTAAGGTTATTGTAGCATCTTACTTTGCTGTACTAATTTGATATGGTATTCTGCCTATTGGTTCTTTTGGTACTAATGTTTATAGACCACTTGCAATGAACTCTGGTCAACTTTTTGGAAAGGTAATAGTAGTTTTCAATTACTGAATATACTACTCTGAATGAATTATACTATTGGAGTATGTCTTCTCTAAATAAGAGGTATTTGGATAGACAGTAGAAGAGGTAATATGATCTTTCTCCCTTATATTTGATTATTGATTTTCATTTATTTATCTTTGGACTGTTATCATTGATTGATATCACGTTTGGATTAAAACTTCTAGTATAGCTATGAGGAAAAGAAAGAGAGTGTGAATGGATAATTTGAAATAATGATCAATTTTCTCTCATACAGTTGGAAATCTATAATTGTTATGGAACGAATTTCTTACTTCTTGGGTTAAGCATTGGTATTTAATTACTGTTTGCTTGTTCTCTTCAGCATTTGATTGCTTGAAATCGGATGAGTTGTATGAAGGAAGGGATAATAATTCGGTTTAGATTTTAGTTAAGATCTATCTTTTGAATTCACAACTATTGTAAGAGAATGGAATTGATAGCATTTATGTTAGAACAAAAGTTGCACAGTTGTGTTTTTAGTTCTTACAGATGTTTGTAATATGGAACTGTTGAAGGAAATTACTTCTTATAATAATTATTTTGGAAAGAGGGCAGTAATCCTTTTTCTGATTAAGAGGGTTATTGGATGATTGAGTTGATATGATGTTCATCCTTTTCGGTACTTAATTCTTGAATGATGTTCATATTAACGTTTCATAAAAGCAGGGTTCTTTTATTGAGACAGTTAATTAAAAGCACATCATTTTAAAGACAATTGCTTAATATGCTCAGTTCAATGATCTGACCCCGTGCAAGTAATTTTGGAGATGAAACTTGAGTATAAATGAAGACATGGTTGTTTTCCGATACTTCTTTGATTAACTGAAGATGGATTGTATTGATAGCTATTACTCCTCCACAAGGAAATGAGAAAGGAAGAAGTTACATTCTTCTATCTTTATGAGTTGTAATGTTGTTTGATAAAAACAAAGTCCAGTTGTTTGGACTGGAAAATGTATAGATCGTAAATTCTGATGGATGAATACAAGTAAAAGTGTGATATTTTTAATAACTGTATCAGTTTGATATTTTTGAATAAGTTTGAGAATATAACATTATTCCTTGACTTGGAATTATTCAAATGTTAATGGATGAATTTAAAAGGAAATAACATCTATTCTTTACCTGAATGCAACTTTTACGTTGAAATGTGCAATTAGTTCATACTTAGGTTAAGATGAATTTTGAATTGACATTAAAAATATTTAGATAAACATGAAATCCTAATTGGAAGGTATTCAGGATTAGTTTGAAAGCTAAGGGATATCAAATAACTTAGGGGAAGCCAAACCTTGTATTCGGACTCCGTTAATAGCCTCGAATGTTTAAATTCAGAAAATAAAGATATGGGAAATCATATCTATTGTTAACAGACCTTAACTAAGTAAGGTTAAGGAGGATAAATGAATAAATTCATTTAGAATTAGACCTCGTTTAAATGACGTCTAATAAGATGGAATTCTGAATTTGTTTACAGTTGTGGAAAAACTTGGTTAAGTTGAATAGGTTAAACTTATTAGATTTATCGATAATGGACTGATTAGTCCAAAGAATAAGAAAGGAACCAAGAAGTGAATATGAAACCCTTTGGTATGAAGGAGGAGATGCGTATTAATCTAGAATATGGATTAAGTCTCTCTTAGCTACATACAACTGTAACAAGAACAAGGATAAAGGATCAACATGGCTGCTGAAAGTTGATCTTAAATACTAAGATTATAACCAAATCACAATTGAGATGGATGTGTACCCTCGATGAGAGGATTCCGTAGGACATTGACATACGCTAGCTACAATATGGTATCTTTGTGAAGGCGGGGCCTTCATGACGACACAATGTTATAGCTGACATATTACAATGCCCTTCCGAATTAAATCATCAAGTTTACATAAGTTGGATAATAAGTTCTTGGCTGGGGATAGAAATGTGATCACGTATATGGAGTGACTCTAGAGGACTAAAGGTAACTAGACACACGGAGTCATCTAGGAATGACACCGTATGTCTGCGTATCTTTAGTTACCATGAGTAACTTCCTATACTCGTTCCTATTGCTAGTTGAGGTTAGAGTTTGACCTTAAATGGAAGGACTGTTATAGACTAGGAAAGACCATTCTAGATAACAGATGAAGTGAAGTGAAGGACGTATTCCATTGGTGTGTATCACATCTAGGAATATGATCATGCAAAGCATGTGAAAATCTTTGGCCAAAGTATCGCAAGTGCTAGTAGCGTTGTCCTAATCACCTAGTTTAAGATGCAGGATGTCAGATGAATATCAGTAACAGATATTCAGATAGGCTTCTTAAATGGATCACTTTGATAACCAAAAATGGTAAAAGAACCCTGTATATTCATTATACTATGCATGAATTAACATGAAGGATCGGTAAGTCGCTGAGTCATGAAATGAGAGATCGTTGAAACTCCGAGCCATAAAGTAGGAGGTCAGTAGTTCTTCGAGTCATTTATAGCAGCATATGGTATCTGCTATATGATTGAATGGCACTGAATGTGTGTTCCATATTGCAAATATGTGAACAGAGAACATTAGTTTTAAAAGGAAATTGTGTGATCCAAACTGCATTAATTGGATAGAGCACAATTATTAAAACTTGAACATGTGTTTGAATTATATAATTCATAACAGAGAACATTTTATATAAAAAAAAATTTCCCTTGTTCTAGTATCTTAAAATGGGGATGTTACAATTTTTGGATTACGTGTTTGAAAAACACCACTGTATCTATTTATTGTTCGAATATAATTTTATTATTGATTGTTTGCTTCACCGTATGAACTCCAACTATTACTAGTCCATGTTCAGGAAAGTAAGTAATAGATTTTGTGGTAGGAGTGTTAGTTTATTTCAGTAAAACGTGATTGTTCTAGTTGCATGTGTTAGAAATATTGCTTGAACTCTAAGCCCGTAATTTTTACTTCAAAGGGGTTTGAATGTTCTTATGCATACAAATTCTGTGAGTAATGAAGTATGTGGTTAAAATATTTTTTTATGATTTTTCATGGATATTAGGAACACGGTTATGTTCAAGAGAAAACGTATTTGGATAAGCCCTGTATCTCCTGGAAAATTCATGGATTAACCTTGGATCTGTCTTAGTAGAAATTATGTTTAATGTGTGGTTGAGCTATGACTATGTTTTACCCTAAGGTGACTGTGAAGTCTACTTCTTAATGCCGCATTACACAATGTCAGGAATTCTACTTTAAAAGAAGAACAACGACTTCAATGTCATTAAGTTTATTTATGTACAACTAATGCTTTTCCTTTTGTAGTTGAAATTTGGGTTGAAATGATCCATATTATGCAACTGAAATGATCCATGTGCATGTGCGTGTGCGTGTCCGTGCGCGTGTGTGTGCATGTGCATGTTCATGTGCATGTTGGTGTGATTGTGTGTTTTCATGTGTGTGTGGATCTCTTTGTGCGTGTGTGTGTGCCTCTGCATGTGCGTGTTCATGTGCAAGCGTGTGCGTGTGTATGTGTGACTGAGCGTATGCGTGTGTATGTGTGAGCGTGTAAATTGTGTGTGTGCATGTCCGTGTGTGTGTGTGGGTGTGTGTGTCTGCACACATAAGCATGTGTCCATGTCTGTTTGTGTGTGTGTGTGTGTGTGCGTGTGTATGTGTGAGTGTGTGTGCATGTGCATGTGCATGTGCGTGTGCATGTGCATGTGCATGTGCGTGTGTGTGTGCGTGTGTGGATATGTGTGCGTGTGTGTGTGCATATGTGTGTGTTGGTGTGCATGTGTGTTCGTGTGTGCATGTGTGTGTGTGTGTGTGCATGTGTGTGTGCTTTTGATTGTGCGTGTGCATGTGCGTGTGCTTGTGTATGTGCGTGTGTGTGTGTGTGCACGTCCATGTGGATGTGTGTTCGTGTGCGTGTGTGTGTTTGTGCATGTTCGTGTGCCTGTGCATGTGCATCTGCATGTGCATGCTTATGTGGGTGTGTGTGTGTGTGCACGCATAAGCGTGTGTGTGTGCTTGTGCGTGTGCGTAAGGGTGTGCAAGTGCATGTGCGTGTGCGTGTGCATGTGTGTGTGTGTGTGTGCACGTGTGTGCATGTTTATGTGTGTGTTCGTGTGCATGTACATGTTAGCATATTTGTGTGCGCATTTGTGTGTGTGTTCGTGTGCATGTGCATGTGCGTGCGTGTGTTGGTGTGTGTGTGTGTGTGCACATAAGCATGTGTGCATGTACGTGTGTGTGTACATGTTCATGTGCATGTGCTCGTGTGCGTGCGTGTGCGTGTGCGTGTGTGTATGCTTGTGCTAGTGAGTGTAAGTGTGTGTGTGTGTTTGTGCATGTGCGCATGTGTGTGCGTGTGCATGTGCGAGTGTGTATGTGTGTGAGCATGTGTGTGTATGTGAGAATGAGATTTTGCATGTGTATGCATGTGTGGATATGTGCATGTGCATGTGCGTGTGTGTGTGTGCATGAGATTGTGCGTGTACGTGTGTGTGTGCGTGTGTATGTTCATGTGTGTGTGCATGTTCCTGTGTGTTTACGTGTGCATGTGGGTGTGCGTGTGCATGTGTGTGTGTGTGCGTGTGTGCGTGCATGTGCATGTGCATGTGCGTGTGTGTGTGTGTTCGTGTGTGCGTGTATGTGCATGTGCGTGTGAGTGTGCGTGTTCTTGTAAGTGTGTGTGCACATGTGCATCCGTGTGTGTGTGTGGGTCTATGTGTGTGTGTGCATGTCTGCATGTGCATGTGCATGTGTGTGCGTGTGGATGTGCGTGTATGTGTGCATGTTCGTGTGCGTGTTCTTGTGCAAGCATGTGCGTATCCATGTGTGAGTGAGCGTGTGTGTGTGTATGTGTGAGCATGTGCATGTGTGTGTGTGTGTGCATGTGTGTGTGCATGTGCATGTGCATGTGTGTATGTGTGCATGTGCATCTATGTGTGCATTTGTGTGTGGGTGTGTGTGTGTGCATATGTTTATGCGTATGTGTGTGCATGTGCATTTGCGTGTGCGTGTGCATATGTGTGTGCGTCTGCGTGTGTGTGTTCATGTGTTTGTGCGTGTGAGCGTCTGCTTGTGTGTGTTTGATTTTGTGTTCTTGTGCGTGTGCATGTTTGTGTGTGTGTTTGTGTTTGTGTTTGTGTGCATGTGCTTGTTCTTGCGCGTGTGGGTGTGTGTGTCTACATGCATAAGTGTGTGTGTACATGTGTGTGTGTGTGTGTGTGGGTGCATGTGCATGTGTATGTGTGAGTGTGTGTGTATGTGCGTGTGCGTGTGCATGTGCATGTGTGTGTGCATGTATGTGTGCTCGTGCATGTGTGCATGTGCATGTGTGTGTGTGTGCGCGTGTGCATGTATGTGTGCTTGTGTGTGTACTTGTGCATGTGCGTGTGCGTGTGTGAGCGTGAGTGTGTGCATTTGTGCATGTATGTGTGCTTGTGTGTGTACTTGTGCATGTGCGTGTGCGTGTGTGAGCGTGAGTGTGTGCATTTGTGAGTGAGCATGTGCATGTGTATGTGTTACCGTGTGCATCTGAGCATCTGCATTCGTGTGTGTGTTTGTGTGCATGTGCATGTGCGTGTGCATGCGTGTGTGTGTGCGTGTGGGTGTGCGTGTGCATGTGCATGTGCTTGTAAGTGTGTGTGTGCGTGTGCGTCTGTATGTGCGTGTGGGTCTATGTGTGCATGTGTGCCTCTGTGTGTGTGTGTGTGCGTGTGCGTGCACGTGTGTGTATGCATTTGTGTGTGCATGTGCTTGTGCGAGCGTGTGCATGTAGATGTGTGAGTGAGCGTGTGCGTGTGTATGTGTGAGCATGTCCATGTGTGTGTGTGTGTGGGGTAATTGCATGAAGTTGGTGGACAATTCCATGGACATAAAAAACCCGAAATAAAGGTACCGCGATCATGGTCATAAAATCACGATCGCGGTTCTTGAATTCTAGGTTCAGTAATTATCGAACCTAAACCGTAATCGCGGAACTCTGAGACAAAATTTAACAGTCCCGCGGCTCATTATTTTCCTCATTTTTCATTTCAAACCACGACTTTTCCTAAATGTTTTTCACTCGCGCTTTCAATACTATCTCAAAATTGCTCATCGGACTTCTGGATAGTGATAGATTCAACCATGCTTCCAAGACGAGGAGGTAAGTCCCCGATTTTAATCTAAGAAAATAAAATTGTCATTGAGAACCTAATTCAAACTATAAGACAAAATCATGCTACAAATCCATCCTGCATGACTTTAGCCAATACATTGTAAACATTGATTGGTGAAGTCGAGTCTGCAACCAACCAAATACATAGATGGAACACCTTTATAAGTGACTGTAGGCGGTGGTATGCGGATAAACTATCCCATGTGGCCGTCAAAGACAAAAAAATTGGAAAATACCTCATTTGTGCATTATTTACCGACCCTAGAACCAATGCCCCCCCTGCAGTTACTTGCAAACAGTTTCGAATCCATTGGTGCCATGATGATAGAATCAAAAACAATTTTTGGGACCGATGGTGGATGGTTTTTGATTATCCACCATGCAACAACAATGAGGTTCCTCTTTATTTTTTGAAGAAATTATATTGTGAGTTCGTGCTCAATGAGGTCCCGAATTATTTTGAATTTTCAGACTTTTTTGGTCGAGGAGGTGGCTCTGCACAGAGCAAACCTGGTGCACACGTAGGTCAGCCTAGGATCCCCCATGCCCCAAAACCCCCAGTGCCTTCAGTTATCCCTCCTACAGTGAAGGAGGTTGTGGAGATTGATACATTGCATGCATTGAGGGAGCTCACTGACACTCTCACCCAACATAGCACCCAAATTATATCCGGTGATGTTGGTGGAGGTGCCAGTTCTAGTGCACCACACCACTGTGGATCATGTGGTGCCGTATGCACTATAGGCGAGACATCATTTGCTGGTTCACAGGATTTCTTTTCTATAGATGAGATGCTGGGGAATGTTTTTGGAATTGGAGCCACTGATATTAGTCTTTCACAAGTAAATTTTAAATAAATTTAAATAATACATATATATTTGATTGTACGTCATGTACATACATGTAAAAAACTAATTTTTTATTTTATTTTAAATAACAAGAGCCAGTGAAGGAAACATCTGGTGTCGACATGCTAGCTACTGCGGTTGGGCATGTTTCAAACGTAAGTTTCAAGTTGTACAAACTTACATTTTTAATAAACCATTTAATTGCTTTAGATTATTATTATAATTTGTTTCACATGTATGTTGTACATGTATTAATATTTTTCTCTTTTATACACAGGAGCCTGGCGGGTCATCATCTGCTCAGGGAACTGAGGCTACTAGCACGCCTCACATGAGTTTTACACAGGTTAGTTACAAATCTCTTTACACTTTGTTTCTAATTCTTGGACCTCTGTACATGAGTTTCACTTTCTTATACTCAACCTATATAAAATACATACAACAGCTATTTGATTGATATTTGTTCTTCCCTGTAATATGTAAACATTTCCTACTTTTAGATCCTTCGTTATAACTAAGGAACATTTAGACACCTTTACAACTCTACCTTGACTTGTGAACTTATAACCACTAGTGTCTAATTCAATCAAAATTAAATTTCTTTGTAGTTATGGTACATGTTTTACTTCTTTTACTTCTTTTAATATCTTTTACTATACCATCAAAGATATTTATCTTGATGCTACCAATCCCTTCTATTTTATATGAAACATTGAACTTACCAATAGAATGTAAATACCATCAAGGGGTTAGTAAGAAGAAAACTAACCTCTATGTGGAAAAAAGTAATTTTTGTAACACCAGAATTTAACAACCATTCATGTTGATAATAGGAAACGTTACAAACCGATAAAACTTCATCAGTCATACCTTCACTTGTTTATACTTGATTTCCTTCCTTTGTGACATCTTACTTCTTTTCTAATTCTTTCGTCATCCAATAATGCTTTTTAAGATGCTCTGATTTTTCGTAGTCCTGACACCTTGCATTAATCTTCCTCCTTTGTGACTTAGATCTAGATGTACCGCTTTAAATTTGACCTCTTTCTTTAGATCTGGCTCTAGCACACATGGCTTCAAGTGTAGAGATATTTCCAACAAAATTTCTTTCATTTCCGAGCCAAAAATGCTCCAACAACATAAGCATAGTCAAGGTCATCAACAATATGAAAACTAAAAGAAGTTACTATATTATCCCATTAATCTTGTAAAGTACATAAAAAGGTGACTACCTTTCCACTTTCATATAAATACTAGTCAACTGACATAATAAAATATTAAAAATATTTAAATGAAAAACAATTTTCATACCTTCTTTCATCTGCAATTCATGCAAATTCCTTTTCAGGAAAATATAATTTCTTATAGATTTCGTCATGTAAAGACTTTTCGATCTGGTCCATGGACATGTTGATGTCTTTTCTCCAACTATATTGAAGAGAACCTCATATGCTAAACATGTAATCATATTGCACTGAGTGATTTCATATCCAGATCTTCCCATTCATTTTCATCCATCCCTACAAGTTTCTTTACCTTTCAATCCATGTATTTTTGAAGCCCCTATTGCACCAGTGCAACACGTGCTTTGAGTTTCCACATATCAAAGTTTTTCTTATCATTAAACTTCTCCACCTCAAACTTTACACTTGACCTATCCATGGATCAACTCCTTGATGAAATTCTGTGAATCTAGATATGTGTTTGGTCTAGTGATGTTAGATTTAAAAGTCCTTCAAATTTGAATGATGCTCTAATTGTCATAGAAGATGACTATGGGTTACCTTGATTAAATACAAAACTTTGTCAAAATATTATGAAGATAGATGGCCTTCATGCTAACATTTATAGATCCTATGTATTTAGCCTAAATAGAAGATAAAATAATAACATTTTTATTCTTTCCTGAGTAACTAAATATTGATTTGTACATGTTTTTTGTATAGCTCTTAAGTAGATTTTAATATTTCAATTTGTACATGTTTTTTGTATAGCTTATGACTGCTAGAGAGACTCCTCCATATATGCAGACTGTGGAGGCTGCTATAGATATTGCCATAGCATCTGCAGATCCACTAACTGAGGTACACAATTTTTTAAATTTGTTAAATTTTGGAGGTTCATTATTTCTTATTAAACTTAAATCTACAATATCAAATTTTGTAGGTATATAGATGTCAAATATTTAATTTGAAAATTAATTATTTGTATGTAGCTTACCCCTCGTGAGTCTATTGTTGTCCCTGCGACGTGTCAACAACAAATTGATAGGGATCATGACATTGCAGTAAGATTTCACATACATTTTAACTAAATTGTACAAGTTTCTAAATTTTGAGTGTATTTTAAAATTTTGGGTGTTAAAAACTTGTTGTTTATGAATGTGTAGGTTAGGTTGTAGGCATGCTTAGAGACACCTAGGACCACACAGATGAAATCCATAGTGGCATCTCCCTCCACTACATCCCCAGGTCGTGGACGTACTACTTTTAGCAGGGCGAAGAGAGGGAAGATGTTTCATGAGTAGATTTATAGTCCACTTGGATGACACATATATGTGGTCATGAGTAGATTCACAATCCATTGTATATATATATAGCCTTTTGCGACCGCATGTGGTCCCATATATGTACATTATGACATGTGCTTAGTTTGAGATGTATACATTATGAACTTATGTACATATATATTTTCAGAGACGTGCGCGTCTAGAGCACACTTTGTTTGATTCTTATATATATATATATATATATATATATCCATGTGTTTTGGTTAAATCATATTTATTTTGGTTATTTTGGTATTATTGCTAACTCTGAGAAAGTGGGTTTTGATCTCTTTTCGGTGGATTATTATTTTTTGTCTAAAATGAGTTTATTTCAAAAAAGGTGACAATTGGATATTTATTTTAATGTTTATATAGGGGTGTGGTCCAAATTTAAATTCCTATTATTGAATATTTTACGAGTAGTTGTAGTTTTACTCATACAGTGTTTGTAAAAATGAAAAACCAAGGTCGAATTTGCCTTTCTGATACTCATTCGCATGTGAAATATTTGCATGGTATTCCAACATCTCCAAGGTAGTGGGGGAAGGTTCCTACATTGTTTATTTTGGAATTATTTAAACATTGAGGCCCATTAATTTATGAATAATCATTAAGAAGCCAAACTGGTTTTAAACCCTCTTAAAACCCTAGTTCTAAAGAAATGGGGAAGTTATTTTCCCAATGGCCTAGAATGGATTGTTTTTTATAGAATGATGATTGAAGGTTATGGAGGACTCTCTCAGGTTTCTCTAGATGTGCAAGTTAGGTATTTTAGCTATGTGTGGACCCCACTCAAAAAGGCAAGTTTCTAAAGATTTTCTGTTTTCTCAAAAGTTGTCCATTGGACATGTTAACTAATTGTTTTTTTGAGGAATCATGGGATTATTTACTCATGTTAATATGTGGTTTCATATCATTTTTTCCCTAAGGAGGTATGTACAAGCTCATTTTGCAAGACAAGTTTATGGAATTTTTTGGAAGTATCTACCGGTTTGGTTGCAAATGTGTTTTGGTGGCTCTAAAGTCTAATTTAAGGAATACTATGCACTTTTTGATTACACTAAGTTCATGATAATTCCATTTATAAATTACAGTTTCATGAATGAGGTCATTTCATGGGGGTTTTAGCTTCATTTCTGAAGACTAGTTTTGGGGCATGTTGATTGTCGTTATTTTCAATTAGCTTAATGAAGTGAGTTATGGTTTTATGTTTTTCTAGATTTATAAAGTTTTTTTCAAGTCTTAGATAATTTTTATAAGTGGTGTATGTGGTTTGGTGAAGCTGTTGATGGCGCTAGTAATTTGGTATTGGCGGAGTAGGCTCTTGTTGTGCATTAAGGGTTCTTAATTCCTAATGGAGTTCTAGATGGTTCTTGATGGTATTACCAACCTATCTGGTTACTTGAGTGATGTTTTATTATTTAATTATGATATTTGTAAGTTGAATATCTGACATTCCTATGATGGGTGACTATGGTATTTTATGCAAGAGTCATATAAAGAATTCTAAAGATAATTGAGGTAGTTAGAAGAAATGATCTGTAAATGTGCGAGAGTAAGAAGAGGAGCATATCAGCTTTTTCTCATGAAGCATCATCATGGTGGGACAACCATAAGGTTGAGTTGAATATTGTCAAATCAGACATAACTTGGGATCAATTGAAGGGTTACTTTAGGCAACGGTGGCTGCCTCAACTCTATTTTGATAGGAAAATGACTGAATTTCAGAACTGGTTGCAAGGAAGACTGACGGTGAAAGAATACTGGGAAGAGTTTACTAAACTCCTTAAGTATGTGCCGCAGTACCAAGCTGACGAGAAGTTCAGAATACGAAAGTTCATAATGGGACTAAATCCCATCATTGGTGGTGAAGTGGATGTCCACGGTCTAACCACCATGGAA
>CM034149.1:490536076-490578576 GCA_019776745.2 Taxus chinensis | reverse complement strand
GTGCGTGTGTGTGTGTGTGCGTGTGTGTGTGTGCGTGCGCGTGTGCGTTTGTGCATCCAAAATGTGCCCCCTGCTCATTTTGTGGCTAACTCCCTTCCATTTTCCTTCTCTTGTGCCTCAGACATAATATTTTGCTTTTTAGGCACTCAAAACCTTCTGGAAATGACACCATTGGATAGAGCTCTTTCTCAGCTTTCCAGAAAGGTAAAGTTTTCCTCCTAACTCCATGTATTTTTGAAGTTATGGCTCGGCGGAGTTTTTTGGGAAAATTTTCCCCTGAAAGGCCCGCGGCCAATGAGATGCCGCCACGTGGCACCTAGAGTGGCGGAGCGCGGGGAAATTTTGGAAAATTTTCCAAATGACCAAAAAGGTGAAAAAATTCGAATTTTTTGCCCGCCAACCCGATTTGGCCCTGTTTTGCCCTAAAACTTCAAATGGCCATATCTTTCGATCCAGAGCTCCGTTTTTCACGTTCTTTATATCAATGGAAAGCTGGTGAAATTATCTACAAGATTCTAGGGTCAATTTTGCATTTTGATGGAGTTTGTAGAGATTAAATTGAAAAAAATGTCTCTGGCACGTGGTGATGAGCAGAAATGACGTTTCAACCACCGTTTTTAATGAAGAATGGCTCGCATTCTCTCCCAGCATGGTTAAAAATGTTAGGGAATGGGTCTGTAAGGATGCCCATGCTATTTTGAATGCATTTTGGTCAATGATTGAACCTCTCCCACGTTTTCCCGCGTTTCTCTCTCCAGGGCTCGTCCCTTGCACTGTAAAAGCTAGATTTTGTTCATTTTCAAAGGTGGAACATTTTTTGTGTATTGCAGGTCCCCTTTCTCACCTTGGAAGTGATTTTGGTGGAATATCAGACCTTTTCTAAGAGCTGCAACTTTATTTTACCTCTCAGGTGTTGTAATGCAAGTGATTTTGATGATTAAAATAACAATACAACCTCTGTGATTAGTTTTCATCCTCTGCCTGTGTTGTTTGGTTAATTTCTGATCCTTCATTACAATTATCAGTTTGTGCATGAGGTTCTTTGTTGCATTTTTATGGATTGTGTCAATCTGTAGAAGTAAAAAATGCTCACCACTCCTTTGGTGCATCACCTATTAGCATTAGTTTTAGTTTATTTGCATTCTCTATCTCTGTCTCCTTTGGAATTTAGGGTAGGATTAGGAATATAGACCTCTGCAACTTGTAAGTGATAAATCTGACCAGAGGAATTGAGGAACCAGCCTCTAAACTGGAGATTCCTTTCTCATTTTGCAAGTCCCACACTTGGGGAAAGGATTCAATGTTGTGCAATCACACTGGATGCTAGTATGATCAAACTAGAAATCTGATCAACATCCTAGGGGGTGCTGCTGATTTGCCACAACAGTTTTGGCACGCCCGGTGGGACCTAGAAGTCTTCATCTTCATTGCAACAAAATTGATGTGCATTTGTTGCAAGTTTCTTGCTTTAAAAGAGCTATAAATTACACATCTGGTGACTCCAAGGAAGAAGAATCAGCTGGTTTTAGTAGTGCAGACCTGAAAACTCATGAGAAGAATCACTACAAGGTCAAGAGCTGGAGAAGAAGAGGTGTTGTTTGAATATCTACAATTATCTCCAAGAATAAGGCAAAGTGGGAGGAGAATCTAAAGGTCTCCATCTCCACCAAATAGAACTCTCTCAACTCCTCCACCTGGTAGGCCTTTCATTCAATCAACAAGGGTTCTAAGGCCAATCAGAATGGCACAAAACAACCCCTATGTCAATTTCACTGGCAGCAGCCCACTTGCTCTCAATGCACAAAATCCAATCCCAGTTGCAGCATTGAAGAACATTCCATACTTCACTGGAGAAAATCAGACCACTCCTGGTGATCATGTTAAGGATATTGCTAACATTTGTGCAATCCATGAGATCAATGAGATGCAAGTTGCTGTCAAACTGTTGGCATCTTCATTCAAAGGGAAAGCTTTGCAATGGTTCAGGAGTCTTGCCTCAGGTTCTATTCAAAATTGGAATCAGCTATGTATAGCCCTCCATGAGCAGTTTGGGGAAAAGGGAGACAACTTGTCCCTTTTGGAGCAGCTGACAACTATCAAAAGAGCTCCTAATGAGCAGCTGACTAATTTTAATTTCAGATTTCAAAGGACTTGGGAGAGAATTCCAGTGGCAGTCAGGCCAACAGCAGAAGGTGCTTTTCTTTATTACCTTAAAGCTTTAAATTCTGATATTTCTATGTTAATTCAGTCCATGGGAGGCACAACTATCCCCATTGCTTATAGCATTGCCATTAGAGCTGAAAATTGTTTGATTCAAGCTGGCAAGCTAGCTCCTAGGCCTCCAATGCCATTATTTCCAAGTTTAGAGAGCCCAAATACTAGCCAAGTGCCTAATTTAGCTTCTATTCCCACTCCTAGAAATCAGAATTCAAGTGAAGCTTCCACTTCATCTTCTAGTGCCTCAAATGAACTTCAAGAAGTCATGAAGCAATTGCAAAATCTAGGTAATGAGATGGTTACACTCAAAAGGCAGAAAGCTCAAGGTTTTAGACCTTCTTTCCAGCCCCAAGCTCAACCTAACAAGAAGCCATATCAACCCCAAAGACCACCCAATCCAACTGCAAATCTAAATCAAGCAAGGCCTCTTGCCAACAGACCATTTCAGCCCTATAATCCCAATGCTACATCTGCATCTAAAGCATTAGTGCCAGTATAAAACAATATGGCTCAAGAGTATGATTAGTGTTTCCCATGCAATGAACCTCATAACCAGTCCATGTGCTTCAACGGTGCCTTGAATCAAGCATTAATGGTGACAACAACTGGTGTGGAGGGTGAAGGTAGTCAAAGAAATGACCAGCAACAAGAAACATTCCAGCAGCAATCAGCTCCAAATGATACCACACTTGTAAACTGGCAGGCAGAAGATTTTTGTGGCATGAACCAGATAGTTTCCCAAAGTGTTGCAGCCAACACAAGGTCAAAGAGGAGAAATTTGGGTGAAGAATAGCCATTGGCCCCAAGTAATTCACAACCTTTTGTCACTCCACAAACTATTGGCAAGCAAAATGCAATCCCAAGCACACAAGGACTGCCTAAAACAGTTCCTAGGCCAACTCAAATGCCAGTTGTTGCTGCCCATATACAAGGGATGAATGTGCAGGCCAAGGGACAGCAAAAGGATACTTCATCCCCATTCAATATCATTGATCAGATGAAGAAGACAAATGTAAACATATCAATGTGGGAATCACTATCTATCCCAGGCCAAAGAGATTTGCTACAAGCTGCCATGAAGGACTGGTCAACTTCAAATCAGCAAGTCCAAATGCAAGAGAAGGTGCTCACAAATGCTGCCCAGCCTGAGGGGAATCATGGAGGACAACAAGGTAAGATGTTGAAGCCCCCTCCATTCTATGTTTCATTGATCATTGGGAACCAATTAGTACACAATTGCATGATTGATTCCAGGGCAAGTAGTTCAGTAATGCCCAAGCAAATAGCTGATCAGTTGGGAATTCAGTATGAAACCATATCCAAAGGGGTGGTACAATTGGATGGGACAGCAGTAACAACAGTTGGAGTGATTAAAAACTTGAGTCTTACTTTGCATGTCTATCCCAACGTGGTTGTTTTGCAAGATGTCTCAGTAATAGACCTTCCACCACTCTTTGCCCTATGTTTGTCAAGGGATTTCACAGCTAAGATTGGAGGTTACTTATCTGCTGATTGGTCACACATGTTGTTCAGAACAAGATATGGAACCAAAGCCACAATCAGGTCTAAACCTATTGCAAACTTTCACATTGAGCCTTACACCCCAAGTCAGATAAATGCCAATTGTTCAGCGTTTGATCAAGAAGATCACCCAAGCACTGATGAAGCTGACACCAAGGTCGGAAGTATCCTAGATCTAACTCTTGATGAATGGGAAAACAAGGTGCATGCTTTTGATCCTTATCAAGAAATAGAAGAATCTGAGTTAGGAGTCTATTGCATGCATGAAGAAAATCAGCCTATCCCTAGCATCACCAAGCCAGACCACAAGGATGACAATGAGGTATGGCAGTTATTTTTTGATGGATCAAGGAGTAGACAAGGTGCAGGAGGGGGAGCCATGCTGGTTTCACCTCAAGGAGTTAAGTATTATTCAGCTTTTAGATTTCAGTTTGCATGCTCTAACAACACTGCTGAATATGAAGCCTTGGTGCAAGGACTGCATTGGGCAATCAAGAGAGGAATAAATAACTTGCAAGTCTTTGGTGACAGTGAGTTGATTGTCAACCAAGTCAAGGGGCAGCATGCTGTCAAGAATGATCTACTCAAGTGCTACAAGAACAGGGTGTGGGACCTCATTGAAGATTTTGAGGGTTTTGGCATCAAATCCATTCCTAGAAAAGAGAACCAAGCTGCTGACAGGCTTGTAGCAGTTGGGGCAGCCTTTGACGTTGTGGAGAGCATTCAAAAGGACAAGGTACAGCCAAACATCCATGTGATTGTAAGGCCTTCAGTGCCGGACAACAATGTAAGTTGGCAAGTGTTTGAAAATGATCAGCAAATCATCCATTTCTTGCAAGAAGAGGCTGAGTTCTCAGCTAAAAATCAGGAAAAGTTGGAGCAGCAGTATGGTGACCAGGTGGTGCAGCTGAGAACCAACAAACTACCAAAGGGGCTTATTACTTTGGAGTCCATTTTCAATCCTAATGATCAGTTTAGGAAGGAGAAAGCAAACATCCAAGTGAAGGAAGAAGATTCAATGTCCATCTCGGTGGGAGAAGGAAAATCACTCCAAGTTGGCAAGATGACAACTGAGCAAGAAAGGTATGAGTTTATACAACTTTGTCAAGAATTCCCTGATGTGTTTTCTTGGAGCTATGAAGATTTGAAAGGTTTCAATCCTGAGTTAGCTCAACACACCATTGAATTGGATCCAAATACTAAGCCCATCAGGTAGAAACAAAGGCCAGTCAACCCCCACATGGAGCCTCTCATGAGGAAAGAATTGAATAAGTTGATAGAATCAAGAATCATATTCCCTATCAAGCATTCTAGTTGGGTTTCCAACTTGGTTCCAGTCAGAAAGAAGAGTGGGGAAATCAGATTGTGTGTTGACTTCAGAGATTTGAATAGAGCATCTCTCAAGGATCATTACCCACTTCCTTCCATGGAGCAAATTTTACAAGTTGTTGCTGGCTCCGAGAGGTTTTCACTACTTGATGGCTATTCAGGGTACAATCAGATTATGGTGAAGGAAGAGGATCAGTTCAAGACAACCTTTACAACTAAATGGGGAACTTATGCATACAGGAAAATGCCATTTGGGTTGTCCAACACTAGAGCTACCTTCCAAAGAGCAATGGACATGGCGTTCAAGGGTTTGATTAACAACATAGTGCTGATATATCTTGATGATATCACTATTTTTTCAAAAAATGCAGCATACCACCTCTCTCATTTGAGACAAGTGTTCCAAAGGTGCAGAAGATTTGGAGTCTCCTTGAGTCCTAAAAAATATATTTTCTCTAGCCCATGAAGGAAAGCTCCTTGGCCACATTGTCTCCAAAGAAGGATTAGCAATTGATCCAGAAAGAGTTGAAGCCATAAGAGCACTACCATTGCCGAGCCATAAGAAGGCCCTTCAAAGTTTCTTGGGGAGAATAAATTTTGTTTGGAGGTTTGTCCCAAATTTTGCAGCCCTAGTCAAGCCTATCACCAAGATGTTAAAGAAAAGCATGGCTTTCAAATGGACAGTAGAAGGCAAGGAAAGTTTTGAAGCAATCAAAGAAGCCATCTCTCAAGCCCCAACTCTCATCAACCTGGATTTCTCCAAGGATTTCATCCTCTATGCATTTGGGGGTGATGATACTATTTCTGCAATTTTGGTACAGACAGAACAAGGACAATGATGAGAAGCCAATTGCTTTCTTCAGCCAAATCCTGGAGGACTATGAGGTGAGGTATTCTTTCATTGAGAAGCATGTTCTTGCAGTAATCAGGAGCTTGAAGAAATTCAAGCATTTAGTTTCAAACAACAAGGTTCAATTGTTGGTTTCTCATGCGGGAGTTAAAGACTTCCTCCTCAACAAAGACTTGAATGAAAAGAGAGTAGGTTGGATTACTCGTGTCATGGAGTATGACATAGAGATCAAAGTCACCAAGTTGGTCAGAGGAAAAGGATTGTGTGAGTAGCTGATTTTGAGCAAACAAAAGGAAGCATGCAATGAGAAAGAGACTATTTTGAAGTTGCAAGATAGCCATGAGAAAGGAAGCACTCAAGAGGAAAATAATGGTTTCCCCACTCCTTTCTGGACCCAAAGTATAATGCACTTCCTAAGCACAGGCCTATGCCCTCTAGAGATGAACAAGACCCAAAGAAGACACTTCAGATTGCAAGTTGTCCCATATGCCCTTGTTGATGGTGTCTTGTTCAAAAGAGATGTGAATGGAGTACTGCTGAGATGCATTGGTACAAATCAGATTCATAGGATGTTGGAAGAGTTCCATGGTGGACCAGCTAGTGGTCATTTTGCACCAAGAGTGACAGCTCTAAAGATCATGAGGATTGGCTATTATTGGCCCAATATTTTCAATGATTGTTATGCATGGATCAAGAGGTGCAAGAATTGTGCATTCTTCACAGGTAAAGAGAGGCTAGCTGCCCTTCCATTGCATCCAATTTCAGTTGACCAACCATTCATGCAATGGGGTTTAGACTTCATTGGATTCATTAATCCCAATTCAAGCCAAGGGCACAAGTGGATTTTAACAGCCATTAGATTACTTCACTAAGTGGACTGAAGCAGTAGCACTCAAGGAAGCAAATGAATCTAGCATCCTAGACTTCTATGAGGGAATAGCAACCAGATTTGGTGTACCTGCTACAATAATATCAGATAATGCATTGGCATTCATCGGGTCCAAGGTGACTGAATGGGCTATCAAGAATGGGATCTACCTAAGTACTTCATCAAACTATTACCCCCAGGGTAATGGCCAGGCTGAGTCTACAAACAAGAACTTGTTGAAGATCATTAGGAGGACTCTTGATGAAAATCAGAGGTCTTGGCATACTAAATTGAAATCAGCTTTATGGGTTGATAGGATAACTCCCAAGAGATCTACAGGTAACTCTCCATTCAAGATTGTTTATGGGAGAGAGGCAATTTTACCCATGTCTCTTGAGTTGCCAACATTGGAACTCATGAAACAGTTGGAGTTGTTGGAGTTTGAGCCCATGGAGGTTAGATATGCAGAATTGATGGAGCTCCAAGAAATCAGAAATCAGGCATCCCAAGCAATGGAGAAGGATCAGGCTTTGATAAAGAAGACCTTTGATAGAAAGGCCAAGAATAGATCCTTCCAAGTTGGAGATCTAGTGTTAAAATGGGATGCAGACAGAGAAAAACTGGGAAGGCATTCAAAATTTGATGCCATTTGGAGTGGCCCATACATGGTCACAAAGTGTAAGGACAACAATGCCTTCCAATTGTCTTCATTGGATGGCGAAGAACTACAGATTCCAGTCAATGGGATCCATCTAAAGCATTGCTACTAAAGGGAAATTCTCCACCTTTTAAATATTAGCTTAGGTTTTCTTTCCTCCAAGTGCTTGTGCACATTGTTTTGTTGTAGGTTAGTTTTACTTTCCCAAAGTGCTTTGGCACAAGCTTGTTGTTCTTAGGAATGTGTTTACAGGCCTTGCTCCATCAGGTGATATTCCATGTTCCTCCTTGTAGTGTTCTAGTCAGTTGGGTACCAAAACAGAGAATTTAATGACTCCATGCCCAATGGATTGCTTCAGGCAACTGGTAACTTCATCCAGCAGGCAGATGACCCCTCTGAGTCGCCAAAATTGTTATCCAAAATGTACCCCTGCTCATTATTTGTGGCTAAATCCTTCTCATTATTTCCTCTCTTGTTGCCTCAGTCATAATATTATTCTTTCCAGGAACTCAGAACCTTCTGAGAAATGACACTATTGGATAGAGCTCTTTCTCAGCTTTCCAGAAAGGTAAAGTTTTCCTCCTAACTCCATGTATATTTGAAGTTATGGCTCGACGGAGTTTTTTGGAAAAAATTTCCCCTGAAAGGCCCACGCTACCAATGACATGCCACCACGTGGAACCTAGAGTGGCGGAGTGCATGGGGAAATTTTTGAAAATTTTCCAAATGACCAAAAAGGTGCAAAAGTTTGAATTTTTGCCCGCCAACCCGATTTGGCCCTATTTTGCCCTAAAATTGCAAATGGCCATATCTTTCGATTCAGAGCTCGGTTTTTCACGCATTCTTTATATCAATGGAAAGATGGTGAAATTATATAAAATATTTCGGGGTGTATTTTTGCATTTTGATGGATTTTGGGAGAGATAAAATCAAAAAAACACCTCTGGCACGTGGTCATGGATAGAAATGATGTTTCAAGCACCATTTTTAATGAAGAATGGCTCGTATTCTCTCCCAGCATGGTTAAAAATGTTAGGGAATGGGTCTGTAAGGATGCCCATGCTGTTTTGAATGCATTTTGGTCAATGATTGAACCTCTCCCATGTTTTCCCATGTTTCTCTCTCCTAGGCTCGTCCCTTGCAATGTAAAAGCTAGATTTGGCTCATTTTCAAAGGTGGAACATTCTTTGTGTATTGCAGGTCCCCCTTTCTCACCTTAGAAGTGATTTTGGTGGAATATCAGACCTTTTTCTCTAAGAGCTGAAACTTTATTTTACCTCTCAGGTGTTATAATGCAAGTGATTTTGATGAGTAAAATAACAAAACAGCCTCTGTGATTAGTTTTCATCCTCTGCCTGTGTTGTTTGGTTAATTTCTAATCCTTCATTACAATTATCAGTTTATGCATGAGATTCTTTGTTACATTTTTATGGACTGTGTCAATTTTCAGAAGTGAAAAATGCTCACCACTCATTTGGTGCATCACCTATTAGCATTAGTTTTTGTTTTTTTACATTCTCTATCTCTCTCTCCTTTGGAATTTAGGGTAGGGTTAGGAATATAGACCTCTGCAACTTGTAAGTGAGAAATCTGACTAGAGGAATTGAAGAACCAACCTTTAAATTGGAGATTCCTTTCTCATTTTGTAAGTCCCACACTTGGGGAAAGGATTCAATTTTGTGTAATCACACTGGATGCTAGTATGATCAAACTAGAAATCTGATCAACATCCAGGGGGTGCTGCTGATTTGCCACAACAGGACCCTCAAGTGCCTTGGATAGAGGCATACTTTAGTTTAATTATTTTAATGTGATAGTATAATGTGAATCTTATAGTTAAATTTCAATTAAATTAATTGGAATATAAATTAAAAGTTATTGTCTTGGTTGAAAATGAAAATTGACTTCTATATATATATATATATATATATATATATATATATATAATAACCATATGATAGATAAATAAATCTTTATGTCAAAACATGTAATAAATAAATGCCATAAATATTAATGCATGTGTAAGAGGATGTAAAAGTTGTGTAAGTAAAATGATAGATTGTGTAAGGCAGATTTTGGAGTGTAGAACACTCCATCCTCTTTGAAACTCAGATTTGGTCTTGGGAGCCTAAATTGGAGGCTTGCGGGAAGAGTTAAACTTGTCCCACACATCTCAAAAACCTCCAGCAACCATGTTTCTTAATTTAGAGTCAAAATCAGATTATTTTATTGAATTTTGACTTGATTTATTGTAAGAAGTGATTGCACTTGTCTTACAAATTTTAAATGCATTCCCTTTTGGGGTATGGGCTATTGTGTGTGTAAGTGATTTTGTCATTTTTTCATTAATGGTGATTTTTTGTTGACATGGATTGCACTCTCAGGGAAGGAAGAAAAATGATGTGGCATCCCACTTGGAATCCACATCATCCTCTTCCACCCTCTCCTTTAAAAATTTGATTTCCTCCTCATTTTAAGGTTGTTGAAGGTTGGAGATTTCACTCTTGGGTCAAATTTTTCTCTTGCCTTTGGAGCTTACTTTGTGGAAGAGCTTGGATTGATTCATATGCTTGTACATTGCTATTTTGGGACTGTGTTTTGAGCATCAAAAACTGCTATTTTGGAAACAAGTCTCCATTATGGAGAGGTCAGCTCTCACTCTTTTAAAATTGTTGTTTTTCCCTCTTTTAGCATGAATTTTTTAATGTGTTGTGTTTTTAATTCTTAGAGGGATGGGTAGAATGCTTAGGGCATGGTGTGGAGAGAACAATATGAGGTTAATCAGAGGAGGGATAAGGGATTTTCCATTGGCACTTGTCTTGAGGATGGAGTGTTGGTTGGAATCCACCTAGGAAAAGAATATGCATGCATTTCTTACTTTGGGGGAGGTATAAAGGATAAATTTGGAGGAGGGATAAGGAGGGGTTGAGGAGGGATAAGGTTTATGGGATGGCTATGTTCTTGGTGGTTGTAGGTGGATGCCCAATTTCAACATGGGAGGCCTAAGGAGACCTCCATAGTTCTTTCTCTTGTTTGGCTTGCTTGCTCAAGCCTTTGTGATTGTATGACTATTTTCTAATGTAATTTAGAACTACTGCCTTGTTTTGATTTGTGTTTTCTTTTATTTTTGTGATACATGAGTGTTTTTTGCATGTGAAAGAAGTCCATGTTGCTATGAGTTGAATTATCATGCTCCATTTAAATATGGTTGGGGCTCGGGGGCCAATGGGGAAATATGGCTTCTATTTTTCCATTGGGTATCTTGGTTGGGTGGAGAGTGTTGCCTTTCCCCCTTCCTTGTTGTGATTTAAGTTGCAAGAATGAAGAAATCAACAATCTGCTGTTTAGAGAAAGAAGAATACAGTTTGACATTCGTCCTTTTTGAGCAAACTCCTGTAATCCCTTCCCACATCGCGTGGATGAGTTGTATAATTTTGTAATGTGAAGCCATTATATGGTAAATGGAAGTCTGAAATTTAATTGAAATGTAAAGATGGAATATTCTATTCTCTGCATTGGAAAAGACTGTCATACAGTTGTAGATTTAACATTGAAATTCAAATGAAGAAATGATATGTTGATGTAATGTTGAAAATAAATGAAAGAAATATATTCCTTCCTCAATTGCAGTGTTGGATTTAGATTTAATTGTAATTTTTCTTTAAATTAGAGTTACTGTTTTGAAATGTTATCTCTGTGTGAAAAGAAATTACATATGAAAGAGAAATACAACATTCTATTCCTTATTATTAGAATTTGAAATACTAAACATTTCCTTATTGTCTGAATGAGAATATGGATAAATTAATTGTTTAGACAAGATTTTATAAGTTTACCGTGTTTTGGAAGTGGCAAATAAATCATTACAGTTGTTAATAAATGAACTATATTCCTTTCCTTTTCTAAATTTGACAATTAAAATTTTATCTAATAAATGTGCAGTTTAGATCTGCAACTTAAATTAAGTATTGAAACAATGCAATTTAGATGAAATACGTCATGAGGAATTCAATTTGACCTCAACACCAGAGAAAAACATTTTAGAACTTTACAAAATCAAATTTTGAACTTGTTGGACCAATTTCCTGTCAAAGGATGAAAAATATATCAGTTGCAACTCAATCCATAAATTGAACCTTAAAACTAGTCTAAAATCCACCAAATAGCATTCCTCCATGTTCAATTACATGTTGAAGAGAAGAAATATCAAAATTGAATCAAATCTCCCAAGTAGGAAAAATTGCCAGTCTTAAAATTATAATACCTGCAGGTCTATTTCTTAAAATTAACCCTCTAAACTTCAAAAAATTCTAAAATTGATGATTTCTATGCAAAGAGGACTCTGAGATCTTTCCAGAAAGTCTTTGTTTTCCTAAAATGGCGATTCCTATCAAAAGTTACGGCCATTTGAAGTTTTAATTCAAAATGGCCATCCCAAACCAAAAATGAAATAATTCGACCTTAGAAAAATTTAAATTTTAAACTTTGGAAAAATTTCCTAAAAATTTCCGTGGCCCCGCCAACCTCTCCTCCTATCAGAAGTTTCCACGGGTAACCTTGGAGGGGCAGGCCCTTAGTAAAAAAACTTAACTTTTTGAAAAAATTTCCTTGGGAAATTTTTCCCAAATTTCCCCGCAACCCCGCGGCCCCCAACCAATCACATGTTGAGACCTGGCAGGGAGGGCCCATGGATTTATAAATGAAAAATTAACTTTTTTCCCTTTTGGAAAATTTCACTTTTTCCTCTGTTGGCTCGCGGCTAATCACAAAGCGCCACATGGCCATTTGAGCAAGTGCGGAGGCATGGAGGAAAATTTTCCTTTGGAAAATTGAGACTTTGGTTTAGGGAAAAATTTGTAATTTTTTCCCGTGACCCGCTCGCCTGCACAAATCACGTGATGTCATGTGGCATTTGGGAAATTTTTCTCAATTTTCTCCCTAACCCCGCAGACCTCCAAGGGAAAATTTTCCCCTAAAACTCCGCCCGGCCATAACTTGAGTTTTATAAGGAGTTAGGAGGACTTATTTATATGGTTGGAAAGGTGAAGAAATTTCCTATCCAATGAGCCTAGTTTATGAAAGTTTTGATAACTCTAAGTGTGTGAAAAATATAGTTGAAGTTCAGGGCTTGATAGAGAGCAGGCCTGGCGATAAATTTCTCCCTGAACCTTAGTAAAACTTGTAACCTCCAAATTGGAGCCTTGTAAACTTGTTATAAGATAAAAGTGGAAATCTTGTGTTTTGTTAATCAGAATTTGTTCAGGAACGTATTTAGTTTCAAACTAGTTTCTTACAACTCGTTTGTAGACTCTTCCTATATACAAAAATTATTCCATATTTTTCCTAGTTTGTTTCTTGGTCTCAAGTGGTAGTTGAAGTAGGCATCACACTTGATATCAAAGCAGTGGTTCAAAAGCTTGGACCATTAGGCACACTTAAAACAAAATAGACTTGAAACCTAAAACTAGCAATTGATAATCTAGAAAACAAAACCATTTGAAAATTGTTCATGTTAGTAAACTTAGAAAACTCAAGGAAACTCAAGGTAATGAACTAACTCCCACTCTGGTCTGTGCAGGGAGCTCAGAATGAGTAGGAGGAATGTTCACAGAGACTCAGAGTCACCACCACCACCAGACCAAACTTTAGCAACTATCCTACCACAGATTTTAAAGACCCTCCAGGATGTTAATGCCGCCTTACGTGGAGGATCAGTAGGAGGGCACTAAGGAAGACAAGAAAAAGATACTTCCATTGAGGGACATGCACCTCCTCCACACGATGAGGAAGATGGAGGAGAGAATTTTCATGGAGAGTCAGCTAGAGTAGAGTCTCCTTTAAGGGGACATGGTGACCATATTTCAGGATAGAGAGAGAGGTCTCGGAGCCCTGGGCTCGGGGACAGGTAGGAAGAGAGGCCCAAAGGCTGTCAAACCACAGTTGCGGATCACATCAGGGAGATCCTGAAGCTTAGGCCAGCCCAATATTTTGGTGACACAGGAGGATTCCAAGTAGAGGCTTGGCTAGTTAGCTTGAGTGGTTGCTTCAAGCTGTGTCCTTGTTCTAGCAACATGAAATCTCGTGTTGTGATCCATCTACTGAAGGATGGAGCTAGACTATGGTGGAGGACAGAGGAGCAGAAGCTCCATATAGATTCAGAGACAGTCACTTGGGAGCTATTTGAGGATAGATTCAAGAGTAGATACTTACCTCGGAGATTCATACAGCAGAGGATCAATGAGTTCCATGACCTTCGACAGGATTCCCTTACAGTGACTGAGTATGAGAGTAGGTTCTTGGACCTACTTCAGTACGTTGATTACATGTAGGATGAGTAGGTACGGATCCACAGGTTCATCCGGGGCCTTAATATAGAAATTGGAGGTGTAGTTCGGATCCACTGCCCACAGACATTAATAGAGGCCGTTAAGAAGGCCTACATTACAGAGGAGACTCGGGGTAAAATCCAGCAGGCTAGAGACCAAGTCAAGATCCGTATTCAGCAGTTACAAGATAGTAGATCGAGGAGGTCAGCTCCTCCTCCTCATGGTGGTCAGCATTCTTTGCAGTCATATTTCAGACCACAACAACAACAATAGCAGCAGTAGTCCCGCCCACCTTTTAGGCCTCCTCAGAGAGTTAATGCATAGAGAGGTCAGAGCATGGGGCCTCCTAGGGGTCCCACTAGGACACAGGGTGGAGCTAGAGCTCAGTCAGCAGGAGCTCGACCATAAAGGCCACAACAGACTATGGGTGGATAATCAGGGACCACAACGCCTACCTCCAGGTCACCTTCTAGCGGTGCTGCAGTTTGGAGGACTTCAGGTGGTTGCTTCTGGTGTGGAGTAGTGGGACACTTTTGGAGAGACTGCCCCTAGAACCCTAATAAGGGTAAGGAACCCATCTCAGAGCCTATAATCGGAGACATGGAACGGAGTCACAGGATCTATGTGGCGGTCAAGAACCGCCAGGCTGAGCACCAGAGCACGGTCATTGAGACTACAGGTGTAACGCCTTGATTTTTGTAAGTTATCATGGTAATTACCTTTCATGAGGTTGTAACTACAGAAATGAAGATAAATATGTTAAGACACATTTTTTTGATCTTAGAGGAATGTGTTGCTGATCTGGACCCTTGTTTGTTGTAACTTGATACTTGAGACAGAAGTTATTATTGCTTGTGTGATTGCTAATGAGAAAACAGACTTTTCGTATGCTTGATGAAATCTATTCGTTGATTGACAACACACCTTGAATCAATTCCATTGATCCAAGGTATGTTGTGGCCTTCTTATGATGACTTTGTCGATTTACTTTTAAACTAGACTGAAGGTTGATATAAATGTTGCAGCACTTGATTTCAGGTATGAATATCTGGTACATAGATGCCAATGAAAAATGTTCGATTCTCAAACCACACACTGTTGTAATGCTAGACAGCGTAAGACGATAAGGGCCTGGATGCAAGTGGCACAGGTATGTGGAACTTAGGATGAAATGTCCTGCTTAATGTTGAATATGACTGTCAGGCAGAAAGACTTGATATGGAAACTAGTTAATTAAATATTAGGGGATTAAACTCTAACCTACCCCTAAGTTTTATCCTATACCCTAAACTACTATCCTATATGGATTTTAAATTTTATAAGGATGAAAATAGATGTGAATTCTATTAACCGAGGAACTAGGCGAATGACCTAGATATGGACTATTAAAATCCTAAACTAACCCTAACCTAAGGAAGGGGACACATAGACCCATGTGGATGGAAAGGATAAGGGGGGAAGGTAGGAAAATTAATGGGACAGTAAATGGAGTGCTTACATGTGCAGCGCCAAGTTTGGCGAGAACATGGAAAATTTGGAGGCGTTCAACTAGCTATGAAGATAAACTATGATTTCATGCAAAAATTTGAAATCGGGAACTCACCAACCCTGAGTCGGCGGTGGCGTGAAAAATTAGGAAAAATAAATGCATTCAATTACCTTGGTCTTAGCGACCAGCTCGCCTTGGAAAGAGGATAGAGGAAAAAGGAAATTTTTTTGTTGTTGTGTGCATTTGGATTTTAGTTGCTCTGCATTTTGTTTCTCCCTGGTTCTGTCGAACCAGCTGTGTTTTGATTATTACCTTTGTTCTTTGGAAAAACAAAGGCTATTCTTGAGCCTGTGGAAGTTAGTGACTGGTTGGAAAGCCTGGCCGAGGACGTCGTGGAGAGAAACAACTCCAGTGGGCGTGGTTTTCTTTGAGCCACAAGAAAAATTAACAGGCATGTTAAGCTCTTCTCCTTAAACCACTTGCTTTTGTTTAATCGTCTCATTAAAAAAACCCTACTCTTATGATGGGGGTTTTGGTTATTTGATTTGGCTATTTTGTTGAGATGATTTTGGGTTGAGTCGTTTTATTTTGTTGTATGTGACTTAAGCATTCTTTGCATAATTATTGAGTGGAATACACTGCCCATGCTGAGTGGATTCATTTCGATAGTATTGGGGATTTGTTCTTTATTTTATGAGTTTGTGCTTATGAATACTTTAGCTGTGCGCATTGCAATTCTGAGTTCTGCGCATCCTTGTGAAAATAGGAGGATGAGATGATTTTTTTTGTATGTATGGTTGAATAGTCATTATATGGATGAATACGACTTGAGTATTCTTGTGCGTTTTGAAGAAAATGAGTGTTTTTCTTACTAAAACTATTAATGAACTAGTTTTCTCTTTTGCTGTTGGAAATATAAAGCTAATGGTAAGTGGATTTTATTGTGTATTATGGATTCGGTCTTATGTAAACAATACTGATAAGGAGATTGTTTTTCTGAATGCTGTACGTGAATGGTTTTTGAAGAACCGTGAGAATAATAGATGGAACTATTGGGTGAGTTATTTTCTTAAGGGTATACAACACATAGAAGATAAATACTTGGAACAGTGGGCTTGTTTCATCGTTTTACTCTCACTTCCTTTTTAAAACGATTAAAAAGTATCCATGTTTGGTTGAATTCCATGAAAGACTTTGTTTAAAAGAATTAATTCTTGATTCTGGAACTGAGTATCTGGATATTTACCAGATAGATTAGAGTTCACTATTTCAGTCTTCTTTGGATTGGTTGATGAATTATTTGCATAAATATGTGATTGTATACCTATACGAACTGCCCTTTAGATTTCTTGTTGTTTCATCAAGGCTAAACTGAAGTGGAATTCTTACTTGAATGTTTGGAAAATGATTCTTTTTTTATGAGGAAGCTCATAATTTTGTAGCTAGCTGTACATTCATGTTGTTCAGGTCTAGCTGAAATGCTGGTTTTGATGAAACGATAGCTGATAAAACTAGATGTGCATTCTTGCTTGTCTATATCTAGACGTGAATGTTTGTAGAGTGAAATGTTGAAAAGGAAATGATTACGTTTATAGGTTCTTTTGGTACTAATGTTTACGGACCAGTTGCAATGAACTCTGGTCAACATTTTGGAAAGGTAATAGTAGATTTTGAATACTGAAATATACTATTATGAATTAATTATACTATTGGAATATGTATGTTCTAAATAATGGGTATTTGGATAGACAGTGAGAAGAGGTGATATGATATTTCTCCCTTTTATTCGATTATTGATTTTTTTTCATTTCTCCTTGGACTGTTATCATTGATTGATATCACATTTGGATTAAAATTCTTAGTACAGCTATGAGGAAAGGAAAGAGAGTGTGGATGGATAATTTGAATTAATGTTCATTTCTTCTCTCTTATAGCTAGAAATCTATAATTATTATGGATTAAATTTTGTACTGCTTTGGTTTAAGCATCTGCATTAATTGTTGTTTACTTTTCTCTTCTGCGTTTGATTGTTTGAATTCTAATGAGTTGTATGAAAGAAAAGGAAAGTAGTTTGGTTGAATCTTCAGTTATACTCTATCTTTTGAAATTATAACTATTGTAAGGAATGGAAATTATAGCATTTATGCTAGAACAACAGTTTGCAAAATTGTGTTTGTAGTTCTTACAGATGTTGTAATCTGGAACTGTTTGATGGAAATTACTCCTTGTAATAATTATTTGGGAAAGAGGGTAGTAATCCTTTGTCTGATTGGGATGGTAATTAGATGATTGAGTTGTTATGATGTTCATCATTTTCATTACTTAATTCTTGAATGATGTTCATATTAACGTTTCATAAAAGCAGGGTTCTTTTATTGAGATAGTTAATTAAAAGCACTTCATTTTAAAGACAAGTGCTTAATATGCTCAGTTTAATGAACTGACCCGTGTAAGTAATTTTGCAGATGAATCTTGAGAATAAATGAAGACATGGTTATTTTCCGATACTTCTTTGATTAATTGAAGATGGATTGTTTTGATAGCTATTACTCCTCCACGAGAAAATGAGAAAGGAAGAAGTTATATTCTTCTATCTTTATGAGTTGTAATGTTGTTTGATATAAACAAAGTCTAGTTGTTTGGACTGGCAAATGTATAGATTGTAAATTTGATGGATGAATACAAGTAAAAGTGTGATATTTTCAATAACTGTATCAGTTTGATATGGTTAAATAAGTTGAGAATATAACATTATTCCTTGACTTGGAATTATTCAAATGTTAATGGATGAATTTAAAAAGAAATAACATCTATTCTTTACCTGAATGCAACTTTTACGTTGAAATGTGCAATTAGTTCATACTTGGGTTAAGATGAATTTTGAATTGACATTAAAAAGATTGAGATAAACACGAAATCCTAATTGGAAGGTATTAGGGATTAGTTTGAAAGCTAAGGGATATCAAATAACTTAGGGGCAACCGAACCTTGTATTCGGACTCCGTTAATAGCCTCGAATATTTAAATTCAGAAAATAAAGATATGGGAAATCATTTCTATTGTTAACAGACCTTAACTATGTAAGGTTAAGGAGGATAAATGAATAAATTCATTTAGAATTAGACCTCTTTTAAATGACGTCTAATAAGATGGAATTCTGAATTTGTTTACAGTTGTGGAAAAACTTGGTTAAGTTTAATAGAATAAACTTATTAGGTTTATCGATAATGGAATGATTAGTCCAAAGAATAAGAAAGGAACCAAGAAGTGAATATGCAATCCTTCGGTATGAAGGAGGAGATGCATATTAAGCTAGAAGATGGATTAAGTCTCTCTTAGCTACATACAACTGTAACAAGAACAAGGATAAAGGATCAACATGGCTGCTGAAAGTTGATCTTAAATACTAAGATAATAACCAAATCACAATTGAGCTGGATGTGTACCCTCGATGAGAGGATTCCGTAGGACATTGACATATGCCAGCTACAATATGGTGTCTTTGTGAAGGAGGGAACTTCATGATGACACAATGTTATAGCTGACATATTACAATGCCCTTCCGAATTAAATCATCAAGTTTACATAAGCTGGATAATAAGTTCTTGGCTGGGGATAGAAATGTGATCACGTATATGGAGGGACTCCAGAGGACTAAAGGCAACTAGACACACGGATTCATCTAGGAATGACACTGTATGTCTATGTATCTTTAGTTACCATGAGTAACTTCCTATACTTGTTCATATTTCTAGTTGAGGTTAGAGTTTGACCTTAAATGGAAGGACTAGTAGAGCCCAGGAAAGACCATTCTAGATAACAGAAAAAGTGAGGTGAAGGACGTATTCCATTGGTGTGTATCACATCTAGGAATATGATCATGCAAAGCATGTGAAAATCTTTGGCCAAAGTATCGCAAGTGCTGGTTACGTTGTCCTAATCACCTAGTTAAGATGAAGGATGTTAGATGAATATCAGTAATAGATATTCAGATAGGCTTCTTAAATGGATCACTTCAATAATCAAAAATGGTAAAAGAACCCTGTATATTCATTATACTATGCATGAATTAACATGAAGGATCGGTAAGTCGCTGAGTCATGAAATGAGAGATCGCTGAAACTCCGAGCCATAAAGTGGGAGGTCAGTAGTTCTTCGAGTCATTTATAGCAGCATATGGTATCTGTTATATGATTGATTGGCACTGAATGTGTGTTCCATATTGCAAATATGTGAATAGAGAACATTAGTTTTAAAAGGAAATTGTGTGATCCAAACTGCATTAATTGGACAGAGAACAATTATTAAAACTTGAACGTGTGTTTGAATTATATAATTCATAACAGGGAATATTTTATAAAAAAAAAAAAATCCCTTGTTCTAGTATCTTAAAATGGGGATGTTACAACAGGTAGCATTGGAGGTGTTCCTACTTCTATATTGTTTGATTCTAGTTCTTCTGATTTGTTTATTGCACCATCCTTGGTAGAGCGATGCAGGCTGGTGGTTGTTAGACAAGGTCATAGTTGGGATGTCGAGATGGCTTCAGGAGCTAAAGTCTTTGTAGACTCCTTAGTAAAGGAGTGTGTTGTTAGCTTGGGACCTTTCACCACCACTTCAGATCTCTGCGTACTTCCTTTGGGCTCGTATGGAGTCATTTTAGGCATGGATTGGTTATATGCACATAGGGCTAGGATGGATTGCTATCATAAGACTATATCTTGTGTAGATGGTCTTGGAGTTGAGTCGGTGATTTCTTGGGTCAGGAGACCTATTTCTATTCACATTATCTCTTCTATGCAGCTCAAGCGATGTGTGTGATGGGGTTGTCAGATGTATGCGGTCATAATCAGTGACCGGACAGAGGATGGGTCTAGTGGGCCATCACTAGATGACTATCCCATTTTGAGAGAGCATGCAGATGTTTTCCTAGGGGAGCTACCAGGGATACCACCCCCACGTGAGATTGATTTCCATATTGATCTGGTTTAAGGAGCAGAGCCTATCTCACAAACTCCTTATCGGATGACCACCCCAGAGCTCTGTGAACTCAAGTTGCAACTGGAAGGCCTTTTAGAGAAAGACATTATTCATCCTAGTGTATCCCCTTGGGGTGCACCGATTATATTTGTAAAGAAGAAGGATGGATCTTTGCGGTTGTGCATAGACTATTGCTAGTTGAATAAGGTAACAATCAAGAATCGTTATCCTCTTCCTCGCATTGATGACTTGTTTGATCAAATGAAGGGAGCCACGGTGTTCTCTAAGATTGATCTCAAGTCTGAGTACCATCAGTTGAGGATTACGGAGGCAGACATCCATAAGACTACTTTTCATACGAGGTATGGGCACTATGAGTTCACAGTGGTGCCCTTTGGTTTAACTAATGCCCCTGTAGTATTCATGAGTTTGATGAATGGGGTATTCAGGACCTTTCTAGATCGCTTCATACTCATATTTCTTGATGACATTCTGATTTACTCACGTATGCGTGAGGAGCATGAGGGGCACCTTCGACAAGTTCTTCAGTGTCTTCGTGAGCAGCAAGTTTTTGGGAACTTGGAGAAGTGTGCCTTATTTCAATCAGAGATTCAGTATTTTGGTCATATCATCTCAGGTGAAGGAATCGTAGTTGATCCTTCCAAGATTAGAGCCATTATGGATTGGCCAGTACCCACTACGGTGACAGATGTGCAGGACTTCTCTCAGATAGCACACCCCATCACTTCCCTTCAGTGGAAGGGGAAGAAAGTTGTTTGGTCAGATAGGTGTGAGCAGGCCTTCAGGACACTGGAGGAATATCTCACTACAACACCCATTCTTATAGTTCCAGATCCACATGGTGAGTTCTTTGTATGCATAGATGCTTCGTTGGCAGGCCTTAGAGGTGTTCTTATGCAGGAGGGAAGAGTTGTAGCTTTTGAGTCTTGCAAACTCAAGGATCACAAGCTTAATTATCTGACTCATGACCTTGATCTTGCAGTAGTTGTGCATGCTTTAGTTTTATGGGGACACTTTCTTCTTGTTCGGAGATTCACACTCAGGACAGATCATTTGAGTCTTCACCACCTTTTCATGCAGCCTAATCTAAAAGCTTGTCAGAGACATTGGATGGAGTTTCTTTGTGAGTACGACATGGAGATAGAGCATCTGAAAGGGAAGGAGAATATGGTTACAGACACTCTCAGTAGACAGAGGCATTTGAGCATGGCTACTTCAGTGAGCACATATTTACAGAGAAGGATCCTTCAACAACTTCCTCTTGATAGTTTCTACATTGCAGCCCGAGTAGAGATTGAGTCCCAGAGACCCCTTGAGGGGAAATTTGATGGTTTCTCACTAGAGGTAGATGGTCTTCTTAGGCATAGAGGTTGGATTTATGTTTCTAGAGATGGAGGCTTGAGGCAGGACATCTTGACATAGGCACATCATGCACCCTATTCAACCCATCCTGGGGTGAAGAAGATACACGCCACCTTGAGACAGTTATATCACTAGAGAGGACTTCACAGGGACGTGGCTCAGTTTTTTTCACATTGTTTAGAGTGCCAGAAAGTGAAGGCCGATCATCAGCATCTAGTTGGCCTTCTCTATCCTCATGCTATACCGGAGTGGAAATGGGACACCATTTCCATGGATTTCATTGTTGGGTTACTCATGTCGAGATATCACCACGACGCCATCATGGTCACGGTTGATAAATTGACAAAAGTAGCTCACTTTTCTCTAGTAAAGACCACATATAAAGCTAGTGCAGTGGCACGTGTCTACTTGGATGAGATCATCAGGTTACACGGGATCCTGCGGAAGATCATTTCTGACCGTGATCCTTTATACACTTCACATTTCTAGACTACCATGCAGTATGTTCTTGGGATGAAGATTAACTTCAGCATAGCTTATCACCCTGAGACAGATGGAAAAACTGAGAGGGTGAATCAGATATTGGAGGATATGCTCAAGATGTAAGTGATGGATCAGCAGTCTAAGTGGGAGGAGTATCTGTATCTTGTGGAATTTGCCTACAATAATAGTTTCCAGAGTTCTATAGGCATGGCTCCTTTTTTACACCTTGTATGGTAGGGAGTGCAGGACACCCCTTAGTTGGGATAGATTGGAGGATAGAGTATCCATAGGACCAGCTCTTTTGCAGGACATGGAGCAGCAGGTAGTGTTGATCAGACAGATATTGTAGGAGGCACATGATAGGCAGAAGAAGTACGTTGATCAGCATAGAACTGAGCGTAATTTTGATGTGGGCATGAAGGTTTTCCTTCGTGTTAGGCCACATAAGAGCCCGATCCATTATGGAAAAGGTTCTAAGTTAGCTCCTCATTTCGTTGGACCTTTTGAGATCTTGGAGCGTATCGGACCATTGGCCTACTGTCTAGCATTGCCACCCAGCTTGTCTCACATACATGATGTGTTTCATGTTTCTGTTCTTAGGAGATATATCATAGATCCTTCTCATGTGCTAGATTGGACATCATTGCAGGTGTAGGATCAGGGACAGTTGATGGTGGAGCCCATCTATATCATATATCACAAGACCCTAGGCCTTCGAGGTAAAGAGATTGATCAGGTACGGGTGCAGTGGGACAGATATGATGAGACTGCAGCCACTTGGGAGGATGCTACTACTTTACAAGTATAGTTTCCACATTTGTTCCCGTGACTTCCAGGAGGAAGTCGAGTCTAAGGTGAGGGGGATGTAGTGCTCACTTTCCTTGGACACTATTCAGATACTGATCCTGACACTATTGGTCACATTTTAGATATTATTATGTTTTGATGTAGTATGATGTATCAGGGATTATTATGGACATTATTATGTTTTAATTAGTATGATGGTTAGATGTTAGATCCTAGATTAATATTGATCTGGATTCAGATGTTTTGCTTGAGGATCATTGAGACATTTTTATTGTTATGTGGATGATGATATACTAGTTGACATGGACAGGTTATTGATGTTAATTTTAGACATGTGACATTGATTATTATGAATAGCACTAGTATAGAAATCTATTGGATGATAATATAGTTATAAATTTAATTTTAATGATAAATATTGAATCTTGATATTGTTGTGATTTGGATCTAATGTTTATATATCATTTGGATGTTCTAATATATGGCCACGAGGCCAAAGGAGGTATTTTTCATTTTGCAGGTTAAAATCACAACAATGTCAGGGGACTGGAGACTAACTATTATCCAAAATGTGCCCCAGCTCATTTTTTGTGGCTAACTCCTTGTGTTATTACCTCTCTTGTGCCTCAGTCCACATTTTTTGATTTTAAGGCACTCAAGACTTTCTGGAAATGGCACCATGAGATAGAGCTCTCTCTTAGCTTTCCAGAAAGGTAAAGTTTGCCTCCTAACTCCTTATATTTTTCAAGTTATGGCTCGGCGCAGTTTTTGTGGAAAATTTTCCCATTTGAGGCCCGCAGCCAATAGGAAGCTGCCAGATGGCATCCGACCAGCGGAGTGTGGGGAATTTTTCAAAAATTTTCCAAAGACAAAAAAGAGGTAAAATTTGAATTTTTTTCCCGCCGATCCGTTTTTGGGCCGTTTTTGCCCTAAATCTTCAAACGATCATATCTTTTGATCCAGAGCTCAGATTTTCACATTCTTTATATCATTGGAAAGCTGTTGAAATTATCTACATGATTCCATGGTAAATTTCTAATTTTGGTTCAGTTTGGAGAGATAAAATTCAAAAACGGTTCTTGTACGTGTCTATGGCCAAAAATGACATTTCAACAACCAAATTTAATACAAAATGGGTCACATTCTTCTCTAGCATTGTCAAAAATGATAGGGTATGGGTTTGTAAGGTCCTCCATGCTGTTTTAATGCATTTTCCATCAATGAGGAATGGGCTCCCATGTTTTTTACGTTTTCTCTCTCCTGGACTTGACCCATGCATTGTAAAAGCCATATTTGGCTCATTTCTTGATGGTTGAACACTTTTTGGCATAGAAAACTTCTTCTTTCACCTCCAGGAAGTGATAGTTGTAAGAATCAGACCTTTTTCAAGTATTGTAACAGGTTTATACTTCTTTGAGGGTGGAATGCAAGAGATTTTTACATGGAATTGACAGTGCAAACTCTATGAATGCTTTCAGTCCTCTGTTTGCATTTTTTTACTTCATTTTAAGACCTCTAATTACATCTATCAGCTTGTGTATGTTTTCCCTTGTTGCATTTCATGAATTTGTGTCTATTTACATGGCAAAAAATGTTTCACCACTCCTTTTGGTGCATCACCATCTTTAGTTTAGTTTAATTTTTGCATTTTTATCCCTGTCTCCTTGCAATTTAGAGTAGGATTAGGATCTGAACCTCTGTAGTTGTGCAAAATATAGATCTAAATCAGAGGAGTTTGAGGAACCAACCTCTAATCTAGAGATTCCTCTCTCATTTTCACAAGTCCCACAATTGGAGAGAGGTTTCCATGTTGTGCAATCACACTGGATGCCTAAAACATCAATTCAGAACCTTGATTTGCATCCAGGGGTGCTGCTGATTTGCAACAATAGTTTTGGCATGCCTAGTGGGACATTAGAGGTCTCATTTTTATTGTAACAAAGTTGATGTGCATCTGCTGCAATTTTCTTGCTTGAAAAGAGCTATAATTTGCATGTCTGGCAACTCCAAAGGGGAAGAATCAACTGGTTTCAGCAGTGCAGGCCTGAAAACTCATGAGAAGAATCACTACAAGGTCAAGAGCTGGAGAAGAAGAGGTTTTGTTTGAATATCTGCAGTTATCTCCAAGAGTAAGGAAAAGTGGAAGAAGGATTCAAAGGTCTCCATCTCCACCAAACAGAACTCTCTCAACTCCTCCACCTGGTAGGCCTTTCATTCAGTCAACAAGGGTTTTAAGACAAATTAGAATGGCACAAAACAACCCCTATGTCAACTTCATAGGCAGCAGCCCACTTTCCCTCAATGCACAACATCCAATTCCTATTGCAGCCTTGAAGTACATTCCATACTTCACTGGAGAAAATTAGACTAGTCCAGGTGATCATGTTAAGGACATTGCTAACCTTTGTGCAATTCATGAAATCAATGAGATGCAAGTGGCTGTTAAGTTGCTGGCATCTTCATTCAAGGGGAAAGTATTGCAATGTAGAAGCCTTGGAGCTAGTTCTATCACAAATTGGAATCAGTTGTGTATAGCACTTCATGAGCAATTTTGAGAGAAGGGAGACAACTTGTCTCTTTTGGAGCAGCTAACAACCATCAAGAGATCTCCCAATGAACAACTGATCGATTTCAACTTTAGATTTCAAAAGACTTGGGAGAGAATTCCAGTGGCAGTTAGGCCAACAGCAGAAGGTGATTTTCTCTATTATGTCAAAGCTCTAAATTCTGATATTTCTATGTTGATTCAGTCCATGGGAGGCATAACTATCCCTATGGCTTATAACATTGCCATTAGGGCTGAAAATTGTTTGATCCAAGCTGGAAAACTAGCCCCTAGACCTCCCATGCCATTGTTTCTAAGTTTAGGGAGTCCAAATACCAATCAAGCACCTAATTTGGCTCTTTCTCCCACTCTTAAAAATCAGAGTTCAAATGAAGCTTCTACTTCATCTCCAAGTGCCCCAAATGAGCGTCAAGAAGTCATGAAGCAATTGCAAAACCTAAGCAATGAGCTGGTTACTCTCAAAAGGCAACAAGCCCAAGGTTTTAGACCTTCTTACCATCCCCAAGATCAGCCTAACAGGCAGCCATACCAACCACAAAGACCTCGTAATCCAGCTGCAAATGTAAGTCAAACAAGGCCTCCTGCCAATAGACCATTTCAGCCCTATAATCCTAATGCCATATCTGTCTCTAAGGCATTGGTGCCAACACAAAACAACGTTGCTCAAGAGCATGATTGGTGTTTTCCATGCAATGAACCTCATAACCACTCTATGTGCTTCAATGGTGCTTTGAATCAAGCATTAATGGTGACAACTACTGGTGTGGAGGGTGAGGGCAGTCAAGGAAATAGCCAACAACAAGAAACATTCCAACAACAATCAGCCCTAAATGAGACCACATCGGTAAACTAGCAAGCAGAAGATTTCTGTGGCATGAATCAAGTAGTTTCTCAAGGTGTTGCAGCCAACACAAGGTCAAAAAGAAGGAATTTGGGTGAAGAGCAGCCATTAGCTCCAACCAATCTCCAACCTTCTATGGCTCCACAAATGGTTGGCAAGCAAAATCCAATTTCAAATGCACAAGGGCAGCCAAGAACAGCTCCTAGACCAACTCAAATACCAGTTATTGCTGCCCACATGCAAGGAGTGAATGTACAAGCAAAGGGACAGTAAAGAGATCCTTCATCACCATTCAGTATCATTGATAAGATGAAGAAGACAAATGTTAATATATCAATGTGGGAATCCCTATCTATCCCAGGCCAAAGAGACTTGTTACAAGCTGCCATGAAGGACTGGCCAACTTTGAATCAACAAGTTCAGATGCAAGAGAAAGTCCTCACAAATGCTGCCCAGCCTGAGGGAAATCATGGAGGACAGCAAGGTAAAATGTTGAAGCCCCCTCCTTTCTATGTTTCATTAATCACTGGAAATCAGTTAGTGCACAATTGCATGATAGATTCTGGGGCAAGTAGCTCAGTGATGCCTAAACAAATAGCTGATCAGCTAGGGCTCCAGTATGAAACCATAGCCAAAGGGGTAGTGTAGCTGGATAGGACAACAGTAACAACAGTTGGGGTGATTAGAAACTTGAGTCTTACCTTGCATGCATGTCCAAATTTTGTTGTTTTACAATATGTATCAGTCATAGACCTTCCACCACTCTTTGCCCTATGCTTGTCAAGGGACTTCACAGCCAAGATTGGGGGATATTTTTCAGTTGATTGGTCACACATGATGTTCAGAACGAGGTATGGAACTAAGGCTACAATCAGGTCTGAACCTATTGTAAACTTCCACATTGAGCCTTACACTCCAAGTCAGATTAATGTCAATTTCTCAGCATTTGATCAAGAAGATCACCCAAGCACTGATGAAGCTGACACCAAGGTTGGAAGCATCCCGGATCTAACTCTTGATGAATGGGAAAACAAGGTACATGCATTTGATCCTTATCAAGAAGTGGAAGAATCTAAGCTAGGGGTCTATTGCATTCATGAAGAAAATCAGCCTATTCCTAGCATCACCAAGCCAAACCACAAAGATGAAAACGAGGTATGGCAACTATTTCTTGATGGATCAAGGAGTAGACAAGGTGTAGGAGGTGGAGCCATGCTTGTTTCACCTCAAGGAGTAAGGTACTATTCAGCTTTTAGATTTTAGTTTGCATGCTCCAATAACACTGCTGAATATGAAGCCTTGGTGCAAGGGATGCATTGGGAAATCAAGAGAGGAATAAAGAACTTACAAGTCTTTGGTGACAGTGAATTGATTGTAAATCAGGTCAAGGGACAACATGCTACCAAGAATGATCTACTCAGGTGCTACAAGAACAGGGTGTGGGACCTCATGGAAGATTTTTAGGGTTTTGGCATCAAATCCATTCCTAGGAAGGAGAATCAAGCTGCTGACAGGTTTGCGGCAGTAGGGGCAGCCTTTGACATCGTGGGAAGCATTCAACAAGAAAAGCTACAGCCAAACATCCATGTGATTGTGAGGCCTTCAGTGCCAGATAACAATGTCAGTTGGCAAGTGTTTGAAAATGACCAGCAAATCATCCATTTCTTGCAAGAAGAAGCTAAGTTCTCAGCCAAGAATCAAGAAAAATTGGAACAGCGGTATGGTGACCAAGTGGTACAGCTAAGAACTAACAAGCTACCCAAAGGACTTATCACTTTGGAGTCCATTTTTAACCCCAATGATCAGTTTAGAAAGGAGAAATCAAACATTCAGGTCAAGAGGGAGGATTCAGTATCCATCTTGGTAGAAGAGAACAAACCATTACAAATTGGAAGGATGGCAACTGAATAAGAAAAGTATGAGTTCATACAGCTGTGTCAAGAGTTCCCTGACGTGTTTGCTTGGAGCTATGAAGACTTGAAAGGTTTCAATCCCAACTTAGCTCAGCATACCATTGAATTGGATCCAAATACTAAGCCTGTTAGGTAGAAACAAAGACTAGTCAATTCACACATGGAGCCTCTCATGAGGAAGGAATTGGACAAGCTGATTGAGTCAAGGATCATATTCCCAATCAAGCATTCTAGTTGGGTTGCCAACTTAGTTCCAGTCAGAAAGAAGAGTGGGGAGATCAGATTGTGTGTTGACTTCAGAGACTTAAATAGAGCCTCTCTCAAGGACCATTACCCACTCCCTTCCATGGAGCAAATCTTGCAAGTTGTGGCTGGCTCTGAGAGGTTTTCACTACTTGATGGCTACTCAAGCTACAATTAGATTATGGTGAAGGAAGAGGACCAGTTCAAGACAGCCTTCACAACCAAATGGGGAACTTTTGCATACAAGAAAATGCCATTTGGGATATCCAACGCTGGTGCTACCTTCCAAAGGGCAATGGACATGGCATTCAAAGGTTTGATTAACAACGTGGTGCTGATTTATCTTGATGACATCACTATTTTTTCCAAGAATGCAGTAGACCACCTCTCTCATTTGAGGCAAGTCTTCACGAGGTGCAGGACATTTGGAGTGTCTTGAATCCTAAGAAGTGCATCTTTCTTGCACATGAAGGAAAGCTCCTTGGCCATATTGTCTCCAAGGAAGGATTAACAATTGATCCAGAGAGGGTTGAAGCCATAAGAGCACTACCATTGTCAAGCCATAAGAAATCCCTTCAGAGTTTCTTGGGAAGGATAAACTTTGTTCGGAGGTTTGTCCCAAATTTTGCAGCCCTTGTCAAGCCCATCACCAAAATGTTAAAGAAGAGCATGGCTTTCAAGTGGACAGAAGAAAGAAAGGAGAGTTTTGAAGCAATCAAAGAAGCCATCTCTCAAGCACCGACTCTCATCAACCTGGATTTCTCCAAGGATTTCATCCTCTATGCATTTGGAGGTAATGACACTATTTCTGCCATTTTGGTACAGTAGAACAAGGATAATGATGAGTAGCCAATTTCCTTCTTCAGACGGGGCCTAGATGACTATGAGGTGAGGTACTCTTTTATTGAGAAGTATGTGCTAGAAATAATTAGAAGCTTGAAGAAATTCAAGCATTTAATCTCAAACAACAAGGTCCAGTTGCTGGTCTCACATGTTGGGGTTAAGGGCTTCCTTCTCAACAAGGATTTGAATGAGAAAAGGGTAGGTTGGATCACCCGTGTCATGGAGTATGACATTGAGATCAAGATCACCAAGCTGGTAAGAGGGAAAGGATTGTGTGAGTAGCTAGTTTTGGGGAAGCAAAAAGAAGTATGCAATGAAGAAGAGGCTATTTTGACAGTCCAGGACAGCCATTCTAGTGGAAATCAAGAAGAAAACAATGCTACCCCCACTCCTTGCTAGACCCAAGGCATTATACATTTCCTAGGCACAGGCCTATGCCCTCTGGAGATGAACAAGACCCAAAGGAGACACTTCAGATTGCAGGTTGTTCCGTATGCCATTGTTGATGGAGTTTTGTTCAAGAAAGATGTGAATGGAGTGCTGCTGAGATGCATTAGCACAAATCATATTCAAAGGGTGTTGGAAGAGTTTCATGGTGGACCAGCTGGTGGTCATTTTGCACCAAGAGTGACAGCTCTAAAAATCATGAAGGATGGTTATTATTGGCCTAAAATCTTCAGTGATTGCTATGCATGGATCAAGAGGTGTAAGAATTGTGCATTCTTCATAGGAAAAGAGAGACTTGCTACCCTTCCATTGCATCCAATCTCATTTGACCAGCCATTCATGCAATGGGGTTTGGACTTCATTGGAGTCATTAATCCCAATTCAAGCCAAGGGCACAAATGGATTTTGACAGCCACAGACTACTTCACCAAATGGACATAAGCAGTAGCACTCAAAGAGGAAAATGAGTCTAGCATCTTAGACTTTTATGAGGGGATAATAACCAGATTTGGTGTACCTGCTACAATAATCTTAGATAATGCATTGGCATTCATTGGATCTAAGGTGACTGAGTGGGCTGTCAAGAACAGTATCTACCTAAGCACTTCATCAAACTATTACCCTCAAGGTAATGGCCAAGCCGAGTCTACAAACAAGAACTTGTTGAGGATCATTAGGAGGACTCTTGATGAGAATCAGAGGTCTTGGCATACCAAATTGAAATCAGCCTTATGGGCTGATATGATAACTCCCAAAAGATCCACAGGTAACTCTCCATTCAAACTTGTCTATGGAAGAGAGGCAATCTTGCCCATGTCACTTGAGTTGCCAACATTGGAAATCATGAAGCAGCTAGAGTTGCTAGAGTTTGAGCCCATGGAGGTGAGGTATGCAGAGTTGATGGAGTTGCAAGAGATCAGAAATCAGGCATCCCAAGAAATGGAGAAGGATCAAGCTTTGATCAAGAAGACCTTTGATAAGAAGGCCAAGGATAGATCTTTTCAAGTTGGAGATCTAGTGTTGAAATGGGATGTGGATAGAGCAAAACCAGGAAGGCATTCAAAATTTGATGCCATTTGGAGTGGCCCATACATGGTCACAAAGTGTAAGAACAGACAATGCTTTCCAATTGGCCTCATTGGATGGTAAAGAACTGCAGATTCCAGTCAATGGAATCTATCTCAAGCGTTGCTTCTAGAGGGAAATTCACTACCTTGTAAATATTAGATTAGATTTTCATTCCTCCAAGTGCTGTGCACATTTTTTTTGCTGTAGGTTAGTTTTGTTTTTCCCTAAGTGCTTTGGCACAGCTTGCTGTCCATAGAGATGTTTTGCAGTCCTTACTCCCATCAGGTGATATTCCATCTTCCTCCTTGCACATACTGAGTTAGTTGCAGGGTTCTAAATAGAATATTTGATGGCTCTGTGCCCAATGGACTGCTTCAGGCTACTGGTACTTTCATCTAGCAGGCAGATGACCCATCTGAGTCGCCAAAATTGTTATCCAAAATGTGCCTCAGCTCATTTTTTGCGGCTAACTCCTTGTGTTATTACCTCTCTTGTGCCACAATCCACATTTTTTGATTTTAAGGCACTCAAGACTTTCTGGAAATAGCACCATTAGATAGAGCTCTCTCTCAGCTTTCCAGAAAGGTAGAGTTTGCCTCCTAACTCCTTATATTTTTCAAGTTATGGCTCGGCGGAGTTTTTGTGGAAAATTTTCCCATTTGAGGCCCACAGCCAATAGGAAGCTGCCATGTGGCATTCGACCAGTGGAGTGCGGGGAATTTTTCAAAAATCTTCCAAAGACAAAAAAGAGGTAAAATTTGAAATTTTTTCCCGCCGATCCGTTTTTGGGCCGTTTTTTCCCTAAATCTTCAAACGATCATATCTTTTGATCCAGAGCTCAGATTTTCACGTTCTTTATATCATTGGAAATTTGTGAAAATTCTATACATGATTCCATGGTAAATTTATAATTTTGGTTTAGTTTGGAGAGAGAAAATTTAAAAATAGTTCTGGTACGTGTCCATGGCCAGAAATGACATTTCAACAACCAAATTTAATACAAAATGGGTCGCATTCTTCTCCAGCATGGTCAAAAATGATAGGGTATGGGTTTGTAAGGTCCTCCATGTTGTTTTAATGCATTTTCCATCAATGAGGAATGGGCTCCCATGTTTTTTACATTTTCTCTCTCCTAGGCTTGACCCATGCATTGTAAAAGCTAGATTTGGCTCATTTCTTGATGGTTGAACACTTTTTGGAATAGAAAACTTCTTCTTTCACCTCCAGGAAGTGATAGTTGTAAGAATCAGACCTTTTTCAAGTATTGTAGCAGGTTTATACCTCTTTGAGGGTGGAATGCAAGAGATTTTTACATGGAATTGACAGTGCAAACTCTGTGAATGCTTTCATTCCTCTGTTTGTATTGTTTTACTTCATTTTAAGACCTCTAATTACATCTATCAGCTTGTGTATGTTTTCCCTTGTTGCATTTCATGAATTTGTGTCTATTTACATAGAAAAAAATGTTTCACCGCTCCTTTTGGTGCATCACCATCTTTATTTTAGTTTCATTTTTGCATTTTTATCCCTATCTCCTTGCAATTTAGAGTAGGATTAGGATCTGAACCTCTGTAGTTGTGCAAAATATAGATCTAAATCAGAGGATTTTGAGGAACCAGCCTCTAATCTGGAGATTCCTCTCTCATTTTCACAAGTCCCACACTTGGAGAGAGGTTTCTATGTTGTGCAATCACACTGGATGCCTAAAACATCAATTTAGAACCTGGATTTGCATCCAGGGGTGCTGGTGATTTGCAACAACACTAACCATATTGGAATTCAGTGTGAAATCAACAAGGTCACCATGGCAATTGTGTTTGAGTTGTATGTTGTGTTTTGTTAGGATTTCCCGTGGGGGGGATTTCCATTATTGTGACCATGGGGTATTTGTGTGCTTTATTTGTTGTGTCCCTTTTTAAAAATTATTGTTGTATGTATTTTATTTGTAATGTGCTCCTTATTTTAATTATTTTAATGTGATAGTATAATGTGAGAGTCTTATAGTTAAATTTCAATTAAATTAATTGGGATGTGGAATATAAATTAAAATGTTATTGTCTTGGTTGAAAATGAAAATTGACATATATATATATATATATATATATATATATATATATATATATATTATAACCATGTGGTAAATAAATAAATCTTTATGTCAAAAGATTGTAATAAATAAATGTCATAAATATAAATGCATGTGTAAGAAATTGTAAGAGGATTAAGACTTGTGTAAGTAAAATGATTAATTGTGTAAGGCAAATTTTTGAGTGTAGAACAATCCATCCTCTTTGAAACTCGGATTTGGCCTTGGGAGCCTAAATTGGAGGCTTGTGGGACAAGTTAAACTTGTCTCATACCTCTCAAAAACCTCCACCAATCATGTTTAATAATTTGGAGTCAAAATCAACGTATTTTATTGCATTTTGACTTGATTTATTGTAAGATTTGTCATTGCACTTGTCTTAAAAAATTTAAATGCATTCTTTTTTTAGGTATGGGCAAAAAATGAAGTGTGTAAGTGGTTTTGTCATTTTTTCATTTATTGGTGATTTATTTGCCTTGATGTTGATTGCATTCTTGGGGATGATGAAAAATGATGTGGCATCCCACTTGCAATCCACATCATCCTCTTCCACCCTCTCCTTTAAAATTGGAATTCCTCCCCATTTTGAGGTTGTTGAAGGTTGGATATTTCACTCTTGGGTCAAATTTCTCTTACATTTTGGAGCTTGCTTGGTGGAAGAAGCTTGGATTTGCTTGTGCATACATTGTATCATTGCTGATTTGGGACTGTGTTTTTGATGAAATCAAAGAACTATTGTTTTGGAAGCAAGTCTCCATTATGGAGAGGTAGGCTCCCACTCTTTTAAAACTGTTTTATTTTCCCTCTTTTAGCATGAATTTTTTAATGTGTTAAGTTTTCAATTCTTAGAGGGATGGGTAGAATACTTAGGACACGGTGTGGAGAGAATACTATGAGGTTAATCAGAGGAGGGATAAGGGATTTTCCATTTGCACTTCTCTTGAGGAGGGAGTGTTGGTTGGAATCCACCTAGGAAAAGAATATGCATGCATTTCTTAATTTGGGGGAGGTATAAGAGATAAATTTTGTGGAGGGGTTGAGGAGGGATAAGGTTTATGTGATGGTTATGTTCTTGGTGGTTGTTGTAGGTGGATGTCCAATTTCAACATGGGAGGCATAAGGAGACCTCCATAGTTCTTGCTCTTGTTTGGCTTGCTTGCTCAAGCCTTTGTGATTGTATGACTATTTTCTAATGCAGTTGAGAACTGCTGCCTTGTTTTGATTTGTGTTTTCTTTTATTTTTGTGATACATGAGTGTTGCTTGCATGTGAAAGAAGTCCATGTTGCCATGAGTTGAATTATCATGCTCCATTTCAATATGGTTGGGGCTTGAGGGCCAATGGGGAAAGATGGATTCTATTTTCCCATTAGGTATCTTGGTTGGGTGGAGAGTGTTGCCTTTCCCCCTTCTTTGTTGTGATTCAATTTGCAAGAATGAAGAAATCAACAAGCTGTTGTTTGGAGAAAGAAGAATATAGTTTGACAATCATCATTTTTGAGAAAAATCTTGTAATCCCTTCCCACATCACATGGATGAGTTGTATAATTTTGTAATGTGAAGCCATTATATGGTAAATGGAAGTCTGAAATTTAATTGAAATGTAAAGATGGAATATTCTATTCTCTGTATTGGAAAATACTGTCATACAGTTGTAGATTTAACATTGAAATTCAAATGAAGAAATGATCTATTGATGTAATGTTGAAAATCAATGAAAGAAATATATTCCTTACTCAATTGTAGTGTTGGATTTAGATTTAATTGTAATTTTTCTTTAAATTGGAGTTACTATTTTGAAAAGTTATCTCTGTGTGAAAAGAAAATGTGTATGGAAGAGAAATACAACATTTTGTTCCTTGTAATTATTAAAATTTGAAATACTAAATGTTACCTTATTGACTAAATGAGAATATGGATAAATTAATTGTTTAGACAAGATTTGATAATTTTACTGTGTTTTGGAAGTGGCAAATAAATCATTACAGTTGTTAATAAATGAACTCTGTTCCTTTCCTTTTCTAAATCTGGAAATTAAAATTGTATCTAATAAATGTGTAGTTCAGATACGTAACTTAAATTAAGTATTGAAATAATGTAATTTAGATGAAATACGTCATAAGGAATTCAATTTGACCTCAACACTAGAGAAAAACATTTTAGAACTTTACAAAATCAATTTTTGAACTTACTGGACCACTTTCCCGTTAAAGGATGTAAAATATATCAGTTGCAACTCAATCCATAAATTGAACCTTAAAACTAGTCTAAAATCCACCCAATAGCATTCCTCCATGTTCAAATACATGTTGAAGAGAAGAAATATTAAAATTGAATCAAATCTCCCAAGTAGGAAAAATTTCCAGTCTTAAAATTATAATACCTACAGTTCGATTTCTTAAATTTTACCCTCTAAACTTTACCAAATTCTAAAATTAATGATTTCCATGCAAAGAGGCCTCTGATATCTTTCCAGAAAGTCCTTGTTTTCCTAAAATGAAGCTTCCTATCAAAAGTTATGGCCATTTGAAGTTTTACTTCAAAATGGCCATCCCAAACCAAAAATGAAATAATTCGACCTTAGAAAAATTTAAATTTTGAACTTTGGAAAAATTTCCTAAAAATTTCCGTGGCCCCGCCAACCTCTCCTCCTATCAAAAGTTGTCATGTGGCACCTTGGAGGGGCAGACCCTTAATAAAAAAACTTAACTTTTTGAAAAAATTTCCTTGGGAAAATTTTCCCTAATTTCCCCGCAACCCCGCGGCCCCCAACCAATCACATGTTGACACGTGGCAGCGAGGGCCCGTGGATTTAGAAATGAAAACTTAACTTTTTTCTCTTTTAGAAAATTTCACTTTTTCCTCCGCCGGCCCACGGCCAATCACAAAGCGCCATGTGGCCATTTGAGCAAGTGCGGAGGCATGGAGGGAAATTTTCCTTTGGAAAATTGAGACTTTGGTTTAGGGAAAAATTTTCAATTTTTCCCCATGACCCGCTCACCCACACCAATCATGTGATGACACGTGGCATTTGGAAAAAATTTCTCAATTTTCTCCGTAACCCCACGGACCTCCAAGGGAAAATTTTCCCCTAAAACTACGCCCGGCCATAAGTTGAGTTTTACAAGGAGTTAGGAGGACTTCTTTATATGGTTTAAAAGTTGAAGAAATTTACTATCCAATGAGCCTAGTTTAGGAAAGTTTTGATAATTCTAAGTGTGTGAAAAATCTAGTTGAAGTTCAGGGCTTGATAGGGAGCAGGCCTGGCGATAAATTTCTCCCTGAACCTTAGTAAACCTTGTAACCTCCAAATTGAAGCCTTATAAACTTGTTATAAGATAAAAATGGAAATCTCATGTTTGGTTAATCAGAATTTGTTCTGGAACCTATTTAGTTTCAAACTAGTGTCTTGTAACTCGGTTGTAGACTCTTCCTATATTAAAAAAAAAAATTATTCCATAATTTTCCTAGTTTGTTTCTTGGTCTCAAGTGGTAGTTGAAGCAGACATCACAGCGTGTGCTTGTAAGTGTGTGTGCACGTGTGCATCTTTGTGTGCCTCTATGTGTGCATGTGTGTGTGTGTGCATGTGCATGTGTATGTGCATGTGCATGTGTGTGTGCATGTGTGTGTGTGTGTCAGTGTGCGTGCGGTTGTGGGTGTGCGTGTGTGTGTGTGTGTGTGTGCGTGCGTGTGCATGTGCATGTGTGTGTGCATGTGAGTGTCTGTGTGCATGTGCGTGTGCTTGTAAGTGTGCGTATGTGTGTGTGTGTGTTTGCCTCTCTCTATGTGTGTGCATGTGTGTGTGTGAGCATGTGCATGTCCTTGTGCATGTGCATGTGCCTCTGTGTGTATATGTGCACGTTCATCTATGTGTGTTTGTGTCCACATGTTCCTGTGCATGTGCATGTGCTTGTGTGTGTGCATGTATGCATGTGCGTGGGTGTGAATGAGTGTGTGTCAATGCATGTGTGTGTGTGTGCAGACACATGCTTGTGATGGAGTGTGTTTACCTGTGTGTGTGTGTGTGTGCGCGCGCGTGCATGTGTATGTGCATGTGTGTGCGTGTGTGTGTGCATGTGTGCGTGTTCATGTGCATGTGTGCGTGTGCGTGTGCATGTGCGTGTGTGTGCATGTATGCGTGTGCGTGTCCATGTGCATATGTTTGTGTGCGCATGTGTCTGCAAGTGTGCATGTGTGTGTGCATGTGAGTGTGTGTACATGTGCGTGTGCGTGTGTGTGTGTATGTATGTTTGTGTGCACATGTGTGTGCAAGTGTGCATTTATGTGTGCATGTGCATGTGTGTGTGTTTGCATGTGCATGTGCATGTACTTATGCATGTGTATGTGTGTGTGAGCATGTGCGTGTGTGTGTGAGCATGTGCCTTTGTGTGCATGTGCCTGTGTATGTGTGAGTGTGTGTGCATTTGCATGTGCGTGTGCCTGTGCATGTGCATGTGTGTGTGTGCATGTGCATGTGTGTGTGCGTGTGCATGTGCATGTGTGTGTGCGTGTGCATGTGTGTGTGCATGTGGTTGTAAGCGTGTCTGTGCTTGTGTGTTTATGTGTGTGTGGGTTTCTATGTGCGTGTGCATGTTCATCTGTATGTGTGTGTGTGTGTGTGTGTGTGTGTGTGTGTGTGTGTGTGTGTGTGTGCGCGCGCGCTTGTGTGTGTTTGCATGTGCATGTGTGTGTGTATATGCATGTGGGTGTGCACATGCTTGTGTGTGCTTGTGTGTGTGCGCATGTGCATGTGTGTGTGCTTGTAAGTGTGAGTGCGCATGTGCATCTGTGTGTGTGTGTGGGTCTCTGTGTGTATGTGTGTGTGTGTGCATATGTGTGTGTTTATGTGCGTGTGAAAACGTGTGCGTTTTGGGAAAAATGTGTCATGTGTGTGTGTGCCCTGTGACCCACCGACCCAAATGAATCGGTGTGATGACACGTGTGCGTGTGGAAATGTGTGTGTGTGTGTCTATTTGTGTCCCTAACCCCGCGTGACCTGCCAGTGGAAAATGTTCCCCTAAAACTCCACCCAGCCATAACGTGTGCGTGTCTACATGTGTACGTGTAGTGAGGACGTGTCTTTATATGGTTAGCACGGTGTGGAAATGTGTGTGTGCTAATGTGCCTATGTGTGTGAAAGCATTGATCCAAGTGCTATGTGCGTCTGCGTGGGCATATGCATGTGTGTGTGCTTCCGAGTGTCCGTGGGAGTGCGTGTATCAGTGCACATTCATGTGCGTGTGTGTAACCTGCAAATGTGCGAACGCTTGTAAACGTGTGTGTAAGATCCAAGTGAAAATGTTGTGTTTGGTGTGCGTAGAATTTGTGTGCATGGTGCGTGTGCGGTTGTGCAAACTAGTGTGTGTGCTACATGTGCATGTAGACCCTTGTGTACAAAAAACATGTGTGTGTGCATAATGTTCCTAGTGTGTGTCTTGCGTGTGCATGTGGTAGTGTGAAGTGTGCGTGTACACTGTGTGTGTGCATGTGCATGTGCGTTAGCATGTGGGATGCATGTGTGTGCGCACTAGAAACATGTGCGTGTGTCTGTGAAACGTGTTTGCATGCAAATGTGCATGTTCTATAAAACGTGTGCATATGTGCGTGTCCAAGTCATGTGTAGTGAACTTAGTTTCCGTTTGAAGCGAAACTCAAGTGTGCAATGAGCTAACTGTGCACTCTGAGTCTTTATAGTGTGCTGAGAGTGCGTGTAGTGTGTGAACGTGTCACAGTGACGCAGAGTGCATGTCTACCACCAGCACCACCTGCGTGCAGTCTAGCGTGTAGCGTGCTGTCCTGCCATTTGTGTGTGTGTGCAGACGTTCTAGCATGTTAATGTGTGCCCTGCGTGTGAGTGATCAGTATGCGTGTCACGTCAGTGCGTGCAGTGACAGAGTTACATGTCTAAAGTGGTGACGTGTGGGTCCTGTTTTCACTGTGTGTGCGATGCGGGGTGTGTGTTCATGTGCGTGTCAGCGTGTGCATGTGCATTTAGCATGATGCATGACGTATGCTGTGTGTGTTCAGTGTGACAGTGTGTGTGGAGCATGTGCGTGTGTGTGTCGTGAGTGTGTCCAAGTGCGTAGTGTGATGTGCTTATAAAGTGGCCCATGTGTGCCATGTGACGCGCGCGCTTCTAGAGTGTACGTTCGAGAAATCCTGCATGCTCAGTGCACGTCTCGTGTGCTTGTAGTGTGACACAGTGTGTGATGTCCAGGAAGTGGCATGTGCGTTTTTATGCTTGTTTGTGTGTGCGTGTCAAGCGTTGTGCGTGTGCGTGTGCAACATGTGAAGCTGCGTGTTGCGTGTGCGTGTGCTAAAGTGCATGGAGCGTGTGCAGTGTGCGTGTGCGTGATAGTGTGTGAAAAATGTGCATGTAGCCTTAGTGACGTGTCACCTGGGATGCATGTGCATGAGCATGTGTTTTTGTGCTTGTAAGTACGTGTGCCACAGTGATGCGTACAGTAGCATGATCAATGCATGTTCCATGTGCATCTGACATGAGCGTGTGCGTTATAGTGTTTGTGCTATGCAGAGTAGGTTCGTGTGACCTACTTCAGTGCGTTGATTACGTGTCAGGATGAGCACGTTCATGATGCATATGCGTGTCATGTGTGTGCGTGTAATATGTACATTGGAGGTGCATGTGTGTGATCCACTGCCCACAAACGTTAGTACGTGTGCCGTTGTGAAGTGCCTATGTGTAGTGTGTGTGACTCGTGTGCGTAAAACGTGTGCATGCAGGCTAGTGACGCGTGTGCATGATGCAGTATTCGTGCACGTTGCAGCGCTTGTGTATGTGTGTGTGCGTGTGTGTGTGTGCACTTGTCCCCAGTGCGTGGTCAACATTCTTCATAGTGCGTGTGTCAGTGTCATAGTAGTGCGTAGTCCCGCCCACCTTTGTAGTGCGTGTTCAGCATGCAGTTGATGCACAAAGTGATGCGTGTGCGTGTGTGCCTCCTAGCGTGTGCCACCAAGACGTATGCTGGAGCTCCGAGTTTCATGTGTGTAGTGTGCTGTGACCATAGAGGCCACAACAGACTATGGATGTGTTCGTCAGTGTGTCCACAACACCTACCTCTAGTGTGCATGTGTCTTGGTAGTGCTATAGTGTAGCGTGACTGCATGTGCATGCTTCATGTGCATGGTGTGTGCGTGTCCAAGTGCGTGTGTGACTTCCCCTAGAACCGTAATAAGTGTGTAAGTGCACCCATGTGAGTGTGTACATTCGTGTGACATGTGACATGATGTCACAGGATCTACGCATGTGGGTGAGAACCACCAGTGATGAGCACCAGTGCATGTGTCATGTGTGACTACAGTGTAGCATGTAGTGTGTGTGTCCTGCTGTGTGTGTGTGTGTGATGTGTGTGTGTGCATGTGCATTCTTCTTATGTGTCTGCATCCTGTGGTTGTGCGATGCAGGCTGAGAGAGCTGTGTAGTCAGTGTCATAGTTCGTGTGCATGTCGAAATGTGCGTGTGCGTGTGCATGTGTATGCATGTGTGTGCATGTGCATGTGCAAGTGTGTCTGTGTGTGCGTGTGCGTGTGCGTGTGCATGTGCATGTGCGTATGCGTTTGGTGTGCGTTGGTGCATGTGTTTGGAGTCATGTTAGGCGTGTGATGTGTGCTTGACTGCATAACATGTGTGCAGTGATGCGATGTGCGTGTGTGTGTGTGCTCATATCATGTGCAGATGATCTTGGAATGTGTGTCGGTGATTGTGTCTGCGTGTGCAGTGTGACCTATGTGCGTGTGTCACACTGTGCGTGTGCTATGCAGCTTGTGCGTGTGTGTGTGACGCGTGTGTGCAGATGTGCATGAAGTCACATGTCAGTGATAGTGACATGTGCATGTGTGTGCTAGTGTGCCATCGCTAGGTGTGCGTGTGCGTGTGCATTTAGCGTGGATAGTTTGTGCATGTGCGTGTGCCTATGTGCTGTGTGCATGTGTGTGTGTGTGTGTGTGTGTGTGTCCATGTTGGTGTGCATGTGGGTTTGTGTGTGCGTGTGTGTCTGAGAGTGTGCATGTGTGTCTGCGTGCGTGTCTGGGTGTGCATCTGTGCGTGTGCGTGTGAGTGTGCGTGTGCATGTGTATTTGCATGTGCGTGTGGTGTGAGTGTTCGTGTGCATGTGCGTGTGTGTTTGCATGTGCATGTTCATGTGCATGTGTGTGAGCGTGTCCAAATGCGTTTGTGTGTGCATGTGCATATGTGTGAGCATGTCCAAGTGCGTGTGCATGTGCATGTGTGTGTGCATGTCCAAGTGCATGTGTGTTTGTGTGCGTGGTCGTGTGCATGTGCATGTGCATGTGCGTGTGCGTATGCGTGCACATGTGCGTGTGCGTGTGCGTGTGCAGGTTCGTGTGTGTGTGTGCGCGTGTAGGTGTGCGTGTGCGTGTGTGATTGCGTGTGCATGTGTGTGTGCATGTGCATGTGCGTGTGCATCTGTGTGTGTGTGTGTGTGCATGTGAATGTGGTGTGTGTGTGCGTGTGCACGTGTCTGCATGTCCAAGTGTGTGTGAGCATGTCCATGTGCGTGTGCATGTGTGTTTGTGTGCGTGGTGGTGTGCATGTGTGTGTGCGTGTGGCTGTGCGTGTGCATGTGCGTATGCGTGCACATGTGCATGTGTGTGTGTGTGCATGTGCATGTGCATGTGAATGTGTGTGCATGTGCGTGTGCGTGTAGGTGTGCGTGTGCATGTGTGTCTGTGCGTGTGCATGTGCGTGTGTGTGTGTGTGCATGTGCGTGTGTATGTGTGCATGTGCGTGTGGTGTACATGTGCGTGTGCATGTGTGTACATGTCCAAGTGCGTGTGCGTTTGTGTGCGTATTCGTATGCATGTGTCTTGGCATGTGCGTATGCGTGTGTCTTGGCATGTGCGTGTGCATCTACGTGTGCACGTGCATGTCCATGTTCATGTGTGTGTGTGTGTCCAGCGTGTGTGTGTGTGTGTGTATGTGTGAATGAGTTTTTGCGTGTGTATACATGTTTGAGTGTGTTTGTGTGTGAGCGTTTGCGAGTGTATGTGTGAGTGTGCGTGTGCGTGTCCATGTGTGTGTCTACGTGCGTGTTCGCGTGTGTATGTGTGTCTGTGTGCGTGTGCGTGTCCATGTGTGTGTCTACGTGTGTGTTCACCTGTGTATGTGTGTGCGTGTGCGTGTGCATGTGCGTATGCATGCACGTGTGCATGTGTGTGTGCGTATGTGCGTGTACGTGTGCGTGTGCGTGTGTGTGCATGTGCGTGTGTGCATGTGTGGGTGCGTGTGCGTGTGCGTGTCCATGTGTGTGTCTACGTGCGTGTTCGCGTGTGTATGCGTGTCTGTGTGCGTGTGCGTGTCCATGTGTGTGTCTACGTGTGTGTTCGCCTGTGTATGTGTGTGCGTGTGCGTGTGCATGTGTGTGTGCGTATGCATGCACGTGTGCATGTGTGTGTGCGTATGTGCGTGTACGTGTGCGTGTGCGTGTGCGTGTGCATGTGCGTGTGTGTGTGCGTGTGCATGTGTGGGTGCGTGTGCGTGTGCGTGTGCGTGTGGATGTGTGTGTGCGTGTGCGTGTGCATGTTTGTGTGCTTGTGCGTGTGC
>CM034149.1:490518576-490531076 GCA_019776745.2 Taxus chinensis | reverse complement strand
AGTAATTTTGTCATTTTCATTTATTATGATTTATTTTTCCTTGATGTTGAATGCTTTTGGGATGAGGAACAATGATGTGGCATCCCACTTGGAATCCACATCATCCTCTCCCTCCATCTCCTTTAAAATTTAAAATTTTCTTCTCATTTGAGGTTGTTGAAAGTTGGAGATTACACTCTTGGGTCAAATTTTTCTTACTTTTTGGGAGCTTGCTTGGTGGAAGAAGTGGAATTACTTGTGCATGCATTCCCCTTGCTGATTTGGGACTGATTTTTGGTGAATTAAAGACTGCTGTTTTGGAAGCAAGTCTCCATTATGGAGAGGTAGGCTCTCACTTTTTTTAAAATTGTTGTTTTTCCCTCTTTTAGCATGATTTGAATGTGTTGTGTTTGCATTTTTTTTTAGGGATGGATAGAATGCTTAGAGCATGGTGTGGAGAGAAGACTATGAGGTTTATCAGATGAGGGATAAGGAAATTGCCATTATTATTTGTTCTTGGGAGGGAATGTTGGTTTGGGATCCACCTAGGAAAGGAAATTGCTTGCATTTCCTACTTTGGGGGAGGTATAAGGGATAAATTTGGAGGAGGGATAAGGAGGGGTTGAGGAGGGATAAGGTTTATGGGATTGCTATGATCTTGGCGGTTTGCTCTTGGTGGATGCCCAAAATTCAACTTGGGAGGCATAAAGAGACCTCCATAGTTCTTGCTCTTGCTTGACTTGCTTGCTTAGAGAATGAGCCTTTGTTTTGTTTGGAATTGATTGTTGTAGTAAAAAACTACATATTCTTGCCTTGTGTTTATTTGTGTTTGTGAATGTATGCTTGTATGTGAAGAAGCCATGTTGCCATGAGTTGAATTATCATGCTTCATTTCAATATGGTTAGGGCTCGGGGGCCAATGGGGAAAGATGACTTCTCTTTTCCCATTGAATGTCTTGGTTGGGTGGAGAGCGTTGCCTTTCCCCCTTCCTTGTTGTGATTAAAAGTAAATGATGAAGAAATCAACATGTTGCTATTTGGAGCTTGGAGAGATCAGTTTGACAGTCATTCCTTTGAGCAGTTTTAATGTAACCCTACCCACTTCAAGTGGATGAATGTAATTGATAAAGATATGTGAGATGTTTACCTTGTTATTGAAAAATTGAATCAAATTTGAGGAATTTAGAGAAGAAATTGTAATTCTCTTTTTTTGCTTGTAAAGAAATGAAATTGAAATGATATACTTGTATTCTTTTGGAAATCATATGGCTGTTACCTATTATACAAATTCTATTTTAGAAAAGAGAGTACGTATAAAAGAAATGACAGAAGCTTTATATTTTGAAATGAGTATTGAATTAGAAATCAATCTTGCATAATAAATATATAATCTAAGGAGCATTGTATTTGTTGGAATTAGAACAATATGCACATTGAGTTGATAAATTACAAAATCAGTTTAGAGGAATAAACTCACTATTTTAAAGTTAAAACTGGTAATGTGCATTTGATTAAATGAACAGTTCATATCTATACTTCTCAATTAATTTAAAAATACCTTATGTTACTACGCCAAGACTACACCAAACTCAAATTGACAAAGTAAACTCGAGGAAACAATCCAACAAATTCAAATTTTGAAACAATCCCTTTCCTAGGTCGTTTTTCTGTCCCTTGTTGGAGAAAAATGATACTTCAATAAATTGATCAAATTGACACCTTTAAAACATTCTTTAATTCTTCCCTAAGTTCATCCTCCATGTCTGTTTGACATCTTGAGTGAAGGAAGAGTCCAATTTTTATAAAATTTGTAAGTTTAAAACTGCTAGTTTGTAACTTAAAACCCTGCAGATCGATTTTTTAAAATTGACCCTATAAACTTCAACAAATTCCAAAATTTATGTTTGCTGTGCAAAGAGGACTCTGAGAGCTTTCCAGAAAGTCTAAGTTTGCCAAAAATGGAGCTTCCTATCAAAAGTTATGGCCATTTGAAGTTTTACTTCAAAATGGCCATCCCAAACAAAAAATGAAATAATTCGACCTTATAAAAAAATTAAATTTTGAACTTTAGAAAAATTTCCTCAAAAACTTCCGCGGCCCCGCCACCCTCTCATCCTATCAGAAGTCGCCACGTGACACCTTGGAGGGGCAGACCCTTAGTAAAAATTAACTTTTTGAAAATTTTGTCTTAGTAAAATTTTGTCCCCGCGTCCCCGCACCAATCACGTGTTGACACGTGGCAGGGGGCCCATGGATTAAAAAAAATTAAAAAATGAAAACTTAACATTTTGCCCTTTTGGAAAAATTTCACTTTTTCCTCTATTGACCCGCATCCCCGCGGCCAATCAAAAAGCGCCACGTGGCCATTTGAGCAAGTGCGGAGGCATGGAGGAAAATTTTCCTTTAGAAAATTGAGACTTTGGTTTTGGGAAAAAATTCAATTTTTTCCCTGTGACCCGACTCGCCCGCACTAATCACGTGATGACATGTGGCATTTTGGAAATTTTTCTCAATTTTCTCCCTAACCCCGCGGACCTTCAAGGGAAAATTTTTCCCTTAAAACTCCGCCCGCCCATAACTTGAGTTTTACAAGGAGTTCGGAGGACTTCTTTATATGGTTGGAAAGGTAAGGAAATTTCCTATCCAATGAGCCTAGTTTAGAAAATTTTTGATAACTCTAATTGTGTGAAAAATCTAGTTGAAATTTAGGGCTTGATAGCGAGTCAGACCTGGCAATACATTTCTCCCTGAACTTTAGTAAAACTTGTAACCTCCAGTTTGAAACCCGGTAAACTTGTTATGAGATAAAGACGGAAATCCTGTGTTTGGTTAATAATCAAAATTTGTTCCAGAACCTATTTATTTTCAAACCAGTGTTTTGCAACTGGGTTGTAGACTCTTCATATAATAAAAAAATAAAATTATTCCATAATTGTCCTAATTTGTTTCTTGGTCTCAAGTGGTAGTAGAAGTAGGCATTACACTTGGTATCAGAGCAAAGGTTCAAAAGTTTGGACTATTGGGCACACTCGAAACATTGAGACTTGAAACCTAAAACTAGCAAATTGATAATCTAAAAAACAAAACTAATTGAAAATTGAACATGTTAGTAAATTTAGAAAATTGAAGAAAACTGAAGATGATGAACTAACTTCCACTCTGGTCTATGCAGGGAGCTCAGACGGAGCAGGAGGAACATTCACAGAGGATCAGAGTCACCACCTCCACCACCGCCGCCACCACCAGTAGACCAGGGTTTAACAACTATTCTACCACAGATTTTACAGACCCTCCAGGATGTTAATGCCGCCTTACACAGAGGATCAGTAGGAGGGCACTCAGGCAGACATGAAAGAGATACTTCCATTCAGGGACATGCACCTCCTCCACATAGTGAGGAGGATGGAGGAGAGAATTTTCATACAGAGTCAGCTAGAGCAGAGTCTCCTTTGAGGGGACATGGTGACCATATTTCAGGACAGAGAGAGAGGTCTCGAAGCCCTAGGCTCAAGGATAGGCAGGGAGAGAGGCCCAGAGGCCGTCAGACCATAGCTGCAGATCACATCAGGGAAATCCTTAAGCTTAGGCCATCACATTATTCAGGCGACACAGGGGGATTTCAGGCAGAGGCCTGGTTGGTTAGCTTGAGCAGTTGCTTCAAGCTTTGTCCTTGTTCTATCAACACGAAAGCTCGTGTTGCAATCCATCTACTGAAGGATGGAGCTGGAGTATGGTGGAGAACAGAGGAGCAGAAGCTCCACATAGACTCAGAGACAGTCACTTGAGAGCTATTTGAGGAGAGACTCAGGAGTAGATACTTGCCATGAAGATTCATACAGCAGAGGATCGATGAGTTCCACGACCTTCGACAGGCTTCCCTTATAGTGGCCGAGTATGAGAGTAGGTTCCTAGACCTACTTCAGTACATTGATTACATGTAGGATGAGCAGGTGTGGATCCACAGGTTCATCCAGGGCCTTAATATAGACATTGGAGGTGCAGTTCGGATCCACTGCCCACAGACATTAGCAGAGGCCGTTGAGAAGGCCTACATTACAGAGGATACTCTGGGTAAAACCCAACAAGCTAGAGACCGGGTCAGGAGTCGTATTCAGCAGTTACAGGATAGTAGATCGAGGGGGTCAACTCCTCTTCCTCATGGTGGTCAGCATTCTTCGCAGTCATCTTTCAGACCACAGCAGCAGCAGCAGCAGCAGTCACAGTCCCCCCATTTAGGCCTCCTCAGAGAGCTGATGCATAGACAGAGAGGTCAGAGCAGTATGGGGCCTCCTCCTAGGGGTCCACCAGGACACAGGGTGGAGCTAGAGCTTAGTCAGTAGGAGCTCGACCATAGAGGCCACAACATACTATAGCTGGATCATCAGGGTCCACAGCACCTACCTCTAGGGCACCTTCTAGTGGTGCTGCAGTTTGGAGGACTTCAGGTGGTTGCTTCGGGTGTGGAGTAGCGGGACACTTTTGGAGAGACTTCCCCCAGAACCCTAATAAGGGTAAGGCACCCATCTCAGAGCCTACAGTCGGAGACATGGGATGGAGTCACAGGATCTATGCAGCGGTGGTTGAGAACCAGGCTGAGCACCAGAGCACGGTCATTGAGACTACAGGTAGCATTGGAGGTGTTCCTACTCTATATTGTTTTGATTCTGGTTCTTCTGATTCATTTATTGCACCATCCTTAGTAGAGCGATGCAGGCTGGTGGCTGTTAGACAGGTCATAGTTGGGATGTCGAGATGGCTTCAGGAGCCAAAGTCTTGTAGACTCCTTAGTAAAGGAGTGTGTTGTTAACTTGGGACCTTTCACCACCACTTCAGATCTCCGCGTACTTCCTTTGGGCTCGTATGGAGTCATTTAGGCATGGATTGGTTGTCTGCACACAGGGCCAGGATGGATTGCTATCATAAGACTATATCTTGTGTAGATGATCTTGGAGTTGAGTCGGTGATTTCTGGGGTCAGGAGACCTGTTTCTATTCGCACTATCTTCCACTATGCAGCTCAAGCGGTGTGTGCGATGGGGTTTGTCAGATGTATGCAGTCACAGTCAGTGACCGGACAGAGGATGGGTCTAGTGGGCCATCGCTAGATGACCATCCCATTTTGAGAGAGTATGCAGATATTTTTGCAGGGGAGCTACCGGGGATGCCACCCCCACGTGAGATTGATTTCCATATTGATCTGGTTCCAGGAGCAGAGCCTATCTCACGGGCTCCTTATCGGATGACCACCCCAGAGCTCTGTGAGCTCAAGTTGCAGCTGGAGGGCCTTCTAGAGAAAAGGCCTTATCCATCCTAGTGTATCCCCTTGGGGTGCACCAGTATATTTTGTTAAGAAGAAGGATGGATCCTTGCGGTTGTGCATAGACTACCGCCAGCTGAATAAGGTAACGATCAAGAATCATTATCCCCTTCCTCGCATTGATGACTTGTTTGATCAAATGAAGGGAGCCACGGTGTTTCTCTAAGATTGATCTCAAGTCTAGGGTACCATCAGTTGAGGATTACGGAGTAGACATTTCATAAGACTACTTTTCATACGAGGTATGGACACTATGAGTTCACAGTGGTGCCTTTTGGTTTGACGAATGCCCCTGCAGTATTCATGAGTTTGATGAATGGGGTATTCAGGACCTTTTTAGATCACTTCATGCTCATCTTTCTTGATGACATTATGATTTACTCACGTACGTGTGAGGAGTATGAGGGGCACCTTCGTTAGGTTCTTCAGTGTCTTTGTGAGCAGCAGCTTTACGAGAACTTGGAGAAGTGTGCTTTCTTTCAGTCAGAGATTCAGTACTTGGGTCATATCATCTCAGGTGAAGGTATCGCAGTTCGATCCTTCCAAGATTAGAGCCATTATGGATTGGCCAGCACCCACTACAGTGACAGAGGTGCGCAACTTCATGGGGTTAGCAGGGTACTACAGAGATTTGTTAGGACTTCTCTCTCAGAATAGCACACCCCATCACTTCCCTTCAGCGGAAAGGGAAGAAGTTTGTTTTTGGGTCAGATAGGTGTGAGAAGGCCTTCAGGAAACTAAAGGAGTGCCTCACTACAGCACCCATTCTTATAATACCAGATCCACAGGGTGAGTTCTTTATTTACACAAATGCTTCTTGAGCAGGTCTTGGAGGTGTGTTGATGTAAGATGGTAGGGTTGTAGATTTTGAGTCTCACAAACTCAAGGATCACGAGCTTAATTATCCTATACATGATCTTGAGCTTGTGGCAGTTGTGCATGCTTTGGTTATATGGAGACATTTTCTTCTTGGATGGAAATTCACACTCAGGACAGATCACCTGAGTCTTTGCCACCTGTTCATGTAGCCTAATCTAAACGCTCGTCAACAGTGTTGGATGGAGTTGCTTTGTGAGTATGACATGGAGATAGAGCATGTGAAGGGGAAAGAGAATGTGGTATCAAATGCTCTTAGCAGATGGAGACATATGGCTATGGCCACCTCAGTGAGCATAGATTTACGGAGCAAGATTCTTCAGTAGCTTCCTCTTGACAGCTTCTCTACATGGCAGTACGGGCAGAGATCGAGTCACAGAGACCCCTTGAGGGGAATTTTGATACATTTTCCTTAGAGGCAGAAGATCTTCTCAGGCACATAGGTAGGATATATGTTCCCAAAGATGGAGGCTTGAGGCAGGACATCCTGGTAGAGGCACATCGTGCACCCTATTCAGCCCATCCCATGGTGAAGAAGATGCACGCTACCTTAAGACAGTTATACTACTGGAGAGGACTTCATCCAGACGTGGCTCAATTTTTGTCATGGTGTTTAGAGTGCCAGAGGGTTAAGGCCAAACATCAGCATCCAGCAGGTCTTCTTTATCCTCATGTCATACCAGAATGGAAGTGGGACACCATTTCCATAGATTTCATTGTTGGGCTACCTATGTCGAGATATCACCACGACGCCATTATGGTCATTATTGACAAATTTACAAAAGTGGATCACTTTTCTCCGGTGAAGACCACTTATATAGCTAGTGTTGTGGCATGGGTATATTTGGATGAGATCATCAGGTTGAACAGGATTCTGGGGAAGATCATTTGTGACCGCGATCCTTTGTACACTTCACATTTCTGGACAACTGTGCAGTATATCCTCGGGACAAGGATTAACTTCAGCACAACATAAGATAGATGGACAGACCGAGTGAGTAAATTATATTTTAGAGGATATGCTCAGGATGTATGTGATGGATCAGCAGTCTATGTGGGAAGAGTAGCTGTACTTAGTGGATTTTGACTACAATAATAGTTTTCAGAGTTCTATAGGCATGGCTCCTTTTCAGGCATTATATGGTAGAGAGTACAGGACACCCCTTAGCTGGGATAGGTTAGAGGACAAAGTATCTCTTAGACCAGCTCTTTTACAAGACATGGAGTAGCAGGTAGTGTTGATCAGGTAGATATTATAGGAGGCACAAGATAGGCAAAAGAAGTATGCAGATCAACATAGGATTGATCGTAGCTTTGATGTGGGCATGAAGGTGTTCCTTCGTGTTAGACCACACAAAAGCCCTATCTGCTATGGAAAAGGTTCTAAGTTAGCTCCTAGATTCATTGGTCCCTTTGGCTTACCGTCAAGCATTGCCACCTAGCTTGTCTCATGTACATGATGTGTTTCATGTTTCTATCCTTAGGAGGTACATTACAGATCCTTCCCATGTGTTGGACTGGACATCATTACAGGTGCAGGATCAAGGGTAGGTGATAGTGGAGCCCTTCTGTATCATAGATTGCAGGACCCTGGGCCTTTGAGGAAGAGAAATTTATCAGGTATGGGTGTAGTGCAACAGATATGATGAGACTGCAGCCACTTGGGAGGATGCCACAATATTACGAGTGTAGTTTCCACATTTGTTCCAGTGACTTCCAAGAGGAATTCGAGTGTAAGGGGAAGGGGATGTAGTGCCCACTTCCATTTGACACTTTTAGATACTGATTTTGATACTATTGATCATATTATGGACACTATTATGTTTTGCTTTGGTATGATGGTTAAATATTAGATCATGGATTATTATTGATCGAGATTCAGTTATTATGCATGATGGTTACTAGAGACATTTTTATACGAGGTTCTGTTTGACATGGACATGATATGGATGTTGATTTGGACTTACGACATTAGATATTTTGGGTAGACCTAGTATGATAGATCATTGATGATGATATAGTTGATTTAATTAATTAAAAATGATAATGTTGTATTCTTGATATTGTTGTGATTCATGTGTTTAGATGATTTTGAAATGTTGTTTATATCATTTTGGATGTTATGATATGGCCACGAGGCCGAAGGAGGTATTTACATTTTATAGGTTAAAAATCACAACAATGTCTGAGGACTGGAGATTAACCATAATTAAATTCTGGGTGAAATCAATAAGGTCAACATGGCAACTGTGTTGTTCGTTTGTGTGTTGAGTTATGTTAGGATTTCCCATGGGGGGATTTCCATTATTGTGACCATGGGATGCCCAATTTTAAATAAATGCCCAATTATTGTTGGTTTGCTTGATCAAGCCTATGTGTTGTGTGTATGATTTCAAATGCAGTTGGGAACTACTTCCTTATTAGACTGTGTATTTTATTGTTTGTATGCAATGTGAAGAATGCTTGTTTGTTGTGGAAGAATCCTTGTTACCATGTGTTGATGTTCATACTTTATTACAATATGGTTGGGGCTCGGGGGCCAATGAGGAAATCATGGCTTCTCCTTTCTCATTGGATGTCTTGGTTGGGTGGAGAGCGTTTCCTTTCCCTCTTCCTTGTTGTGATCAAAGTTACAAAGAAGAAGAAACAAGCATGTTGTTGTTTAGAGAAGGAATTTCACAGTTTGACCATCATTTCCTTTTGAGTAATTCAATGTAATTTCTCCCACTTTGAGTGGATGAATGTATAAATGTTGTAATGTGAAGCATTTCATTATTAATGGAAGTTGTAGTTGTATTGAGGAATGTAAAGAAGAATTACACTTGTTTTATGTTTTTGGAAAGAAATGAAAAGGATATTATAAGCATTGTAATTTGTAATTTGTAATCGAATCAAAAGAGTGTTAAGTTGTAAAAGTGTCATTGAATTATGTATAAAAGATTGAAGTAGTTTCAAAAATGGATTGTATACTGGAATTCTTTTGTTGTCCAAAAATGATATCTTTGTTTTGAAAAGGAATGAGAAACAGTGTTGTTATTGTATGTATTGTATCTTGAAATCAAATATAAAGGAAAGTAACAAAATTGTATTGATGATCAATGAAGGATTGCATTCCTTTCTCAAAAGTGTTTTACCTTATTCATATGCTATCTTCTCCATTGGAATTCTGAGTTTTGCTTGCAATGAGAAATCTCTATTTGGAATGTTGAAAGAAGAATGCATATGGAATGAAAATCAATGTTATTTTCCTTATAAAATGTATATTAAAACTGAAATCAGAGATGTAGTTTCATTTAGAATTGGATGGATGATTTAATAATCAAGGTATTTGACTAAGTTGGGAATCATATGCACATTTAAATGACAAAATGGAGGTTCCAATTTGAAGAAACAGTTCACCTATAGTATACTTCATCCTGGCAATTCACATTTTAATAAAAATGAACAGTTCATACTTGCACTAAACAATAAGTTATGAAACATTGAAAATTAGACTTAGTACTACCTAAGGAACTCAAATTCACTCTGACAGTCAAGAATGATTCTCCAAAACTTAATGAATTTCAATTCGAAGCTTGCAGAGTCATTTTTCCGTCTATTGCCAAAAAATGTAACCTTGAACAGATTAGATAAATTGACTTCCCTAAAACACTCTAAACCCTCCCTAAACTGATCATCCATATTTGTTTGATATGTTGAATGAAGGAGGAGTTCTAATTTTATCAAAATTACAAGTTAGAAATTGCAAAATTTTCCAAATAAAGGCCTGTAGATCATTTTTACAAAATTGACCCTTAAAACTTCATCTAAAAGAAAATTTTATGTTCTTTTTGCAATAAGGGCATCGAGAGCTTTCTGAAAATTCCTTGTTTTCCCAAAACCATGCTTTCTAGATCAAGTTATGATACTTTGAAGTTTTTGTGCCTTGGCAGGAAAATTGGGGAAAATTTTTCCTGGCGGGCCCGCAACCCAAAAATTTCCCATCAAAATTGCCCTTAGAATTTTTTTGAAATTTTGGGCTCGGAAAATTTTCACTTTTCCCTCCTCCATCCCGTAGCCAATCAGAGGCTGCCACATGTCCTCCAAGGGTTGAGACGGAGGCGTGGATAAATTTTACCCCTTAAACTTTTTTAAAATTTTTGGAAAATTTTAACTTTCTCTCCGCTGGCCCGCAGCCAATCAGAGGGCACCACATGTCCCCTTATGGCTACGGTGGAGGCGTGGGTTCTTTTAAAACCCTCAGCTTTTATAATTTTTTTTGGGAAAGATTTGTGTTTTTACCCCGCTAGCCTGCGGCCAATGAAAGCATGCCATGTGGCACTCTAGAGTGCGATGGGTAGGGCAGAATCCCCTTGGGGTTTGGCATGCGTTGGGAAAAATTCCCAACTTCTCCCCGCGGTCCGAAACCACGCCATCCCTTCGAACTTACTCCCCTTAGTGGGTGCGCGGACCCACGCACTTCCTTCTTCCTTTTTCCCTTCATTGGCACAAAGCGCCAAATCGGTTCGCCATCCCTCCGTTTCCTTTCCCCTTTTTTTGACTTGCGCCATGACCTGACACGTGTCCCCTGGGGACCCACGGGGTGTGGAGCGCATTTTGTCTTTGAGCCCGCGTTGGGAAAATTTCCCAATGTCACCGCGTGACCCGCAAACCCGCCCAAGTTGCACTCCTCCTCCTCTTTCCACGTGTCCCTCTGGGAAAATTTTACCCCAAGACTCCGCCCGCTTATATCTTGAGTTCTACAAGGAGTTAGGAGGACTTCTTTATATCAATTGAAAGGTGAGGAAATTTCCTATCCATTGGTAATGGTTTAGGGAAATTTTGACAGCGTTGAATATGAGAAAAATCTAGTTGAAATTCTGAGCCTATTAGAGAGCAGGAATGGGGTAAGATTATTCCCTGAATCTAACTAGAACATATAACCCAAATGTTGGAACCTTGTAAACTTGATATAAGTTAATAAAGGAAACTTGTGTATTAGTAAATAGGTTTGTTCCGCAACCTATTAGTGAAAACTAATGTCTTGCAATTTAGTTGTAGACACTTCAAATCAAAAAAAAATTATCCCATAATTTTTTAGCTAACCCTAGGTTGTTTCTTTGGTCTCAAGTGGTTGTTTAAATGGGCATTACATATGCACACACACACGCACAAAAATGCACACGCACCAATGCATAAGCACACACACATTCACACGCACACTCGCACGCACACACACACGCACACGCACATGCACATGCACATGCACACGCACACGATTACATGCACACATGCACATTCACACGCACACGCACACGAACGAGCACACACTAAAGCACAAGCACATGCACACGCACACGAACACGCAAGTGCACACACACATGTACACACACATGCACACACACACGCACACGCACATGGACACAAACATTCACATGCACAAGCACATTGCACACGCACACACACATGCAGACGCACACAGACACGCACACGCACCACCACACGCACATGCACATGCACACGCACACTCAAACGCACACACATACGAAAACACACATGCACATACGAAAACGCACACGCACACGCACACGCAAACGCACACACATACGAACACACACACGCAGACGCACACACACATGCAGACACAGACACAAATGCACATGCATACGCACATGCACACGCACACGCACACACACACACATACATGCACATGCACATGCACATGCACACGTAGTCAAATGCACACACACACACGCACACATATGCCCACGGACGCACACACACGTACACACACACGAACACACAAACAAACATGCACACGCACATGCACACGCAAACGCACACAAACACTCACACGCACACGCACACAAACACGCACACGCATGCACACGCACACGCACATGATTACATGCACACACGCACACGCACACGAATGAGCACACATAGATGTACAAGCACACACACACATACACGCACACGTACACGGAAATGCACACGAAGACTCACATGTACACACACGCACACGCACACGCACATGCACACATACACGTAGACGCACAAGCACACACACACACATGCACACGTACACACGTCAAACACACACGCACATGCACATGCACACGCACATTAGCATGCACACGCACACGCACACACACATGCATACGCACATGCACATGCACATGCACATGCACAAGCACACACACATACACACGTACACGCACATGCCATTCACATGTAGACGCACACAGACACACATATGCACATGCACACACAGGCACCACGCACACGTACACGCACACGCACACACACACACACACATGCACAGCCACTCACACGCACAAGCACACACA
>CM034149.1:490506076-490508576 GCA_019776745.2 Taxus chinensis | reverse complement strand
GCACATGCACACACACAAGCACATGCTCACGCATATGCGTGCACATATACACCCACACACGTATGCATGCACACATACGCACATGTACACACACGTACACACGCACACACACACGCACATGCACACATACACGTACACGCACATGCACATGCCACACGATACACCGCACAGGCAAACAAACATGCACATGTACACATGACGCACATGCACACACTCACGCAGCACGCACACGCACGTACACAACAACGCACATGCACACGGCACACGCAAAACACATACACACACTCGCACACGCACACACACTCGTACACGTACACGCACAGCACATGCAAACGCACATGCACATGCTCACTCACATGCACGCACAGATACACACACACACGTATGCATGCACACGTACACACACACGCACACGCACACGATTACATTCACACCACACACACGGCACATGCACGTGCGCATATTCACAGGCACAGAGCACACGCACACGCACACACACACACATGCACACAGACACATCCACACTGATACACACGTGTACTCACACGTGCATATGCACAAGCACACGCACACGCACAAGCACACGCACATGCACACACGCACATACACACACGCACTTGCAAATGGACACACACGCACATGCACATGCACATACGTGCACTTGATACACTCAAACATGTATGCACGCACACATACAGGCACACATGCACACGGACATGAACACGCACACACACGCACAAACGCTCACGCATATGCACGTGCGCAGATACACCCAAACACAAGTATGCATGCAGACACACGCACACATACGTACACATGCACACGCACACGCACACGCACACGCACACGCACACGCGCATGCACATGCACATGCACACATAAACACACACACACATGCACTCACACGCGCACAGGCACGCACACACGCACACGCACACACACATGCACACGCACATGCTCACGCATATGTGTGCACAGATACACACAAACATGTATGCATGCACACGTACACACACATGAACACGCACACATCCACACCCACATGCACACTGACACACACGCAAACAAGACGAACACGATGTACATGCACACACGCGCACATGCACACACAAGACCGCACACAGATGTACACACACAAACACACGCACACGCACACGTACACGCACACACGCACACACACACATGCACACTCACACACACATGCACTCACACGCGCACACGCATGCACACACACACACACGCACAAGCACACACACAAACACACGCACATGCACATGCACACGCATGCGTACACACACATGCACACACACACGCACAGACAAGCACACGCACACGCACACACACACGCACACGCGCATGCACACGCACCCGCACACACACACACACACACACACACATACGCAAGCACACGTGCACACACACACACACACACGTATGCACACGCACACGCACACGCACACGCACACACACACACACACCAATGCACAAGTACACGCACACGCACATGCATACGCACACACACCCACACGCACACGTACACACACTAACATACGCACATGCACACGCACACGCACAAGCACATGCATACGCACACACACACACGCACACGCAAACGAACATGCACAAGCACAAATACACACGCATGCACACACATCAACACATGCACTTGCACATGCACATGTATGCACACTCACAAGCACACGCACACGCACATGCACACGCACACATACACGTATACACACATGCACACGAACACGCGCATGCACATGAACGCACACACACACTTGTACAAGCACATCCACACACACACGCACATGCTCACGCATATGCGTGCACATATACACCCACACACGAATGCATGCACACATACACACATGTACACACACGTACACACACACACGCACTAGCACATGCACACATACACGTACACGCACATGCACACACACACACATACACGCACATGCAAACAAACATGCACATGCACATGATTACATGCACACACACACGAGCACGCACAGACGTACACACACGCACATGCACACCCACACCCACATACAAATGCACACTCACAGACTTACACTCACACACAAACACCCACCCCTGCCACGATTCCCCTCACACCGCACCAGCCACCACCCCCACCCACGTACACACACACTCCCCTCACACTATTACATTCCACACACACCCATTCACCTGCACCGCATAGGAATGAGTCACACATAGACTTACACACTCACTGCACACATACCAACGCACGCACACGCACGACCGCACACAATACACGCACCCGCACAACGCAACACAACACGCACAATCACACGCACTGCACACGCCACACACAAACACAAAATTTGCCACACACGAACATGCCTGCACCGACTCGTCACACTCACACGTACACACGCAAATGCAACAAACCGCACACGCACACAAAAATGCAACGTACACGCAATGATTCAAGCATATACTTCACAGATACAACCCAAACAGTATGCAT
>CM034149.1:490438257-490505576 GCA_019776745.2 Taxus chinensis | reverse complement strand
TTTAGGGTTTTAGGGTAGAGGGTTTAGTTTTTAGTGTTTAGAGTAGGTATTTACCTTAGCTCATGTTCACCTAGGTACTTTATTTACCTTTATTGTATTTATCCTCACCCACTTATGTGTGTGGATATTTCTTTTATCTTATTTAGATACTAGGAGATATTATCTAGTTGTTCGGTAAAGTTATTTCCTTCATCTATTGTATTGACTAGATCCTTGATGTCTAGTTCTCTCCTAAATCTATGGTCTTGACTAGTTCTTTGATGACTAGTTATTTCCTTGATTTATGGCTTCATCTATGACCTTGACTAGTTCTTAGATTGTTATTCCTTACATATTTAAGCAAGGCCATTCTCAATGTATTGCATTAAGTTCTATTATAATATATGATATTGCTTCTCATTTATTTGCAAAGTTTTTATGCAAACTTATTCTGGTTAATTACTTTCATCTTATAGATCATGGTGTGTGATTAGCATCTGTGTTCTTGGCTTGGTACAATCTAGTTATCGTTCCTTTCATTTAGACTATAGGGTTTAGGGCTTAGGATTTAGGGTTTATGGTTTAGGGTTTAGAGTTTTTGGTTTATGATTTAGGGTTAGGGATAAGTGTTTAGTTTTTAGAGTTCAAGGTTTAGGGCTTAGGAATTAGGGTTTATGGTTTAGGGTATAGGTTTATGTTTTGGGGTTTGGGGATTAGGGATTAGGGTTTAGGGTTTAGTGTTAAGGGCTCAAGGTTTAGTGTTTAGGGTTTATGGTTTATGGTTCAAGGATTAGGATTTATGGCCAAGGCTTTAGTGCTTAGGGTTGAGGGCTTAGGGTTTAGGGTTTAGGGTTTAGGTTATAAGGCTTAGGGTTTAGACTTTAGTGTTTAAGGTTTTTTTTTTCCTTTAGGGATTAAGGTTTAGGGTTTAGGGCTTAGGGTTTATGGTTTAGGGTTTAGGGGGTTTATGATTTATGGTTTAGTGTTTAGGGTTTAGTGTTGAAAAATTGGGCTTAGATTTTAGGGTTTAGGTTTTAGGGGGTTTCTATTTTAGGGTTTAGGGTTTAGGGTTTAGAGTTTAGTGCTCAGAGATTTTTTTAGGGTTTAGGGTTTAATATTTATTTTTTGGGGTTTAAGGTTTAGGGTTTACAGCTCAAGGGTTAGGGTTTAGAGTTTAGGGTTTAGGGTTTAGAATTTTGTGTTTAGGGTTTAGGGTTTATATTATAGCTTTTATGGTTTAGGTTTTAGGGTTCTAGTTTTAGGTTTTAGGGTTTAGGGTTTAGGGTTTAGTACTTATGGCTAAGGGTTTAGGGTCTGGGGTTTAGGGTTTAGGGATTAGGGCTTAGCATTTATTGTCTATAATTTAGTTATAAGGGGACTTATGGTTTAGGGGTTTAGGGTTTATGGTTTAGGTTTTTAGTGTTTGGGGTTTATGCTATAGGGTATAGGGTTTAGGGCTCAGGGTTTAGTGCTCAGGGCTCAAGGTTTAGGGTTTAGTTTTTAGGGATCAAGGTTTAGGGTTTAGGGTATAGGGCTCATAGTTTAGGGTTTAGGTTTTAGGTATTAGGGATTTGTATTTAGCATTTAGGGTTTAGGGTTTAGGCCTATGGGTGTAGGGTTTAGGGGAGTTATGGTTTTGGGTTTCAGGTTTAGGGATTTATTTGTAGGGTATAAGGTTAAGGGCCTAAGGATAAAAGTTTATATTTTAGGGTGTTTTTTAGGGTTTATGGTTTAGGTTTTAAGGTTTAGGAGTAAGGGTTTACAGTTAATTGTTTAGGGGTTAGGGGTTAGGGGTTTAGGGTTTAGTGTTTAGGACTAAGGGTTTAGGGTTTATTGTTTTTGGTTTAGGGTTTATTGTTTAGGTCTTAGGTTTTAGGGTTTATTGTTTAGGTCTTAGGGTTTATGGTATAGGGTATAGGGTATATGGTTTAGGGTTTAGGGATCAATTTTTAGGGTTTAGTGCTTAGAGCTCAACATTTAGGGTTTGGGGGCTTAAGATTTATTTTTTAGGGTTTAGGCATTAATATGTAGTGTTTAGAGTTTAGGGTTTAGGGTTTAGGGTTTAGGGCTCAGTGTTTAAGGTTTAGGGTTTAGGGAGTTTATGATTTACAGTTTAGTGTTTAGGTTTTATCATTTAGGATTTAGGGCTTAGAGTTTAGGGTTTAGGGTTTAGGATTTAGGGGGTTCAGGTTTTACAAGGTTTAGGGTTTAGTGTTAGGATTTAGATTTTAGGGTATAGGTGTTGATGGTGAATCACAACACCCTTGAATGTCTACAAATCGATCGGTTGATACTCTCAGTGCGATTGCATAACATGGAGCTTTTCCAAAGTGTGGGACCTTGTGAATCGGGAAAACTCTCCAGATGAAGGCCGGTTCCTATTCCTCTATTCAGATGCACACATAAAAACAAAGAGGATTTACTCACAAACCTAATCTAACTTGCCAAGGAGACAGGGTAAGAATATGCATAAAATAAAACCTAAACTATAAAGGTGATACACCAAGGACATCTGTCTTACTAATAAACACAAACCATAAAAATGCAATGCAAGATCATGCACAGATAACCAAATTTACAATGAAAGATCAAGAGGATGTAAATGAACACAGAGAGGGTTGAGCATCATCCACAGACATGCATTATTTTCTCCAAAGATTAATACAACACACTACAAAATGCCAAGAGGCAAAGTTGTATTATAGTTTTAAATGGGAGGTTTGAACTCCACAAATTCACCTGCCAAAGAGAAGAAGGGAGGGGAAAAAAAATAATGTCCAACCTTTAGAAAGAATCCCCTCCTTATAATTTATAGGAAGAATGAGAGAGAAAAGATAGAGGAATTCTAAATCTACCCCAACCACCTCTAGGTTGCATTTAATTCATCTCATTATGGTGGTAGGTGAGAACCGTAGCAAACCCAAAAAGTGGCGAACTGTATTTTTGCATTTTTAAGAATTTGTTCTCACCCAATTAAAATTTGGATAGAGGACCTCATAAGCTTTCCGAAAAGTCCAACCTTGTATGAATCCGAGTTCCCTGTGAAAAGTTATGGCCATCTAAATATCTGTGCCAAGGTTTGCTTCCTGTCAGCGCTCAAAATGTTGTGCCTCCTGTAGGTGCGCCAAAGGTGCATCCATGTTTGTGTTGACACTTTATTATCTGTACCAAAGGTGCATCCATGTTTGTGTTGACACTCTCTTACCTATGCCAAAGGTGCATCCATATTTGTGTCGACACTCTCTTACCTACGCCAAAGGCGCATCCATATTTGTGTCGACACTCTCTTACCTGCGCCAAAGGTGCATCCATATTTGTGTTGACACTCTCTTACCCACACCAAAGGCGCATCCATATTTGTGTTGACACTCTCTTACCTGCGCCAAAGGCGCATCCATATTTGTGTCAACACTCTCTTACCTACGCCAAATGCGCATCCATATTTGTGTCGACACTCTCTTACCTGCACCAAAGGCACATCCATATTTGTGTCGACACTCTCTTGCCTGCGCCAAAGGCATGAATTTTCCCTTATCGACACTCTGTGTTGTACGCCACTTACCTGTGCCTTGGGTGTGAATTTTCCCTGATTTCCATATTCTTTTGCTTGTCTATATCTACCCAAGGGGAAATATATATACAACAATTTGGCAACTCAACGGGATCACCTGCCTGCTAGGTAGAAGATCAGTGGCCTTTTAGTAATCCATTGGGCATGGATTCATAAGCAATAACCTGAAACCAACCTGATATCTGATCCTAAGCCTGATACCACAACTTCTTCTCTGATAACAGTCCGAACTATAGAAAATCAACCTAAGAGCAGAAAAACCTATGCCAAAGCACTTATGGAAATTGAAACCTAACTACAACAAGACAATGTGCATACGCACTTAGAGGAATTTGAAAACTAGGCTAATATTTACAAGGGTAAACCTTTTCCTTTCAGTAGCAATGTTTAAGGTAGATTCCATTGACCGGAATTAGGAGTTCTTCTCCATCCAGTGTAGACAATTAGAAGGCATTACTACTTTTACATCCCGTGACCATGTAGGGGACCGCTCCAAATGGCATCAAACTTGGAATGCTTCCGGTTTTTCCCGATCTGCATCCCATTTAGAACTAGCCCTTCCTGAAAGGTCCTTGCTCTTGCTTCTTATCAAACCATACTTTTTACTAAAGCTTAATCCTTTTTTCAATCACTCTGAACTACATGTTCTCTTATTTCTCAATTCCATCAACTCTACAACCTGGCGTTAAGTGGTTCGAACTCAGCCAACTCCCAAATGCTTCATGAACCCATTACAAGGAGTTTAATGATATAGGCCAATACTGGCTCCTTTCCAATAGACAACTGTAAGGAGAATTACCAGTAGACCTTGGCATTATTCTATAGCCCACAATGATGATTAGTTGAGTCTTCAGTCCTTTGGTTTCATCAAGAGTCCTTATGATTGCTTCTTAACAAATTCTTGTTCATTGACTTGCCTGTCCCTTAACCTGCGGGTAATAATATTTGTGTCAACACTCTCTTACCTACGCCAAATGCGCATCCATATTTGTGTCGACAACTCTCTTACCTGCACCAAGGCAACATCCTATGTGTCGACACGCTCAATTGCCTGCGCCAAAAGGCATGAATTTTCCCTATATCACACTCTGTGTGTATACGCCACTTCCTGTGCCTTGGGTTGGAATTGCCCTGATTTTCCATAATTCTGGTGCTTGTCTATATCACCCAAGGGAAGAGAATACAACATTTGCAAACTCCAACGGATCACCTGCCTGCTAGGTAGAAGATCAGGGCCTTTTAGTAATCCATTGGGCAGGTATTCATAAGCAATAACCTGAAACCAACCTGATATCTGATCTAAGCCTGATACCAACAACTTCTTCCTGATAACCAGCCGACCTATAGAAATCAACCTAGAGCAGTAAAACCTATGCAAAAGCACTTATGAAATTGGAAACCTAACTACAACAAGACAATGTGCATACGCACTTAGAGGAATTTGAAAACTAGGCTAATATTTACAAGGGTAAACCTTTTCCTTTCAGTAGCAATGTTTAAGGTAGATTCCATTGACCGGAATTAGGAGTTCTTCTCCATCCAGTGTAGACAATTAGAAGGCATTACTACTTTTACATCCCGTGACCATGTAGGGGCCGCTCCAAATGGCATCAAACTTGGAATGCTTTCCTGGTTTTTCCCGATCTGCATCCCATTTTAGAACTAGGTCCCCTTCCTGAAAGGTCCTTGCTCTTGCCTTCTTATCAAACCATCTTTTTACTAAAGCTTAATCCTTTTCAATCATCTGAACTACATGTTCTCTTATTTCTTCCAATTCCATCAACTCTACATACCTGGCGTTAATTGGTTCGAACTCAGACAACTCCAAATGCTTCATGAACTCCATTACAAGGAGTTCTAATGATATAGGCAATACTGGCTCTTTCCCATAGACCAACTTGTAAGGAGAATTACCAGTAGACCTCTTTGGCATTATTCTATTCGCCGCAACAAGGCTTGATTTTAAGCTTGGTATTCCTATGTCCTTCTGGTTTTCCATCCAGAGTCCTTACGATGAATTCTAACAAATTCTTGTTCATGGACTCTGCCTTTCCATTACCACACCTGGCGGGTATAATTGAAAGAGGGCTCAAATAGATTCCATTCTGACAGCCCAATTCATAATCTTGGAACCTCTGAAGCCAATGCCTTGTCTATATGGATAGTGGGCCAATACACTGAACTTGGTCACTATTTCTTCATAAAAGTCTAGTATGTTAGCTCGATTGGCTCTTTGAGCACTATGTTCTTCGGTCCACACTCTGGTGAATAGTCCATTGCCCATAGATCCACTTGTGGCCTTGGCTTGAGTTTTTGGGGTGATGACCCTGACAAAGTCCAATCCCCATTGCATAAATAGTTGGTCAACCAAAATTGGGTGTAATGGAAGAGATGCTAGTCTTTCTTTGCCTGTGAAGATTGCACATTTCTTACACTTTCTTATTCATGTATAGCAGTTGCTGAACACTATGGGCCAATAATACCATACCTTCATTATCTTGAGAGCTGTTATCTATGGGGTGAAATTTCCTCTAGAATCTCCATCATGAAAATCTCATAACACCCTCTCAATTTGACCTATCCCAATGCACCTCAATAGAACTCCATTGATGTTTTTCTTAAAAAAAACACCATCAACAAGCACATATGGAATGGCTTGTAATCTGAAGTATCTCCTCTTTGCTTTACTCATTTCTTGAGGGTATAGGCCTATCTGTAGGAAGTGTATCATATTCTGAGTCCAACAAGGAGTGGGCACACCATCATCTTCTTATTGTTGACCATTCTGTAATACCAAGACAGTCTCTTTTTCATCACCTGCTTCAACTTGCCGACTCAAAGCTAGTTGTTCACATAGTCCTTTTCCATGTACTAGCTTAGTGACATTAATCTCGATGTCATATTCCATGACACGGGTTATCCATCCTACATGTTTCTTGTTCAAATCCTTTTTTAGAAGGAAGTCCTTGACTCCTGCACGAGAGACCAACAGTTGGATCTTGTTGTTTGAGACTAGGTGCTTGAATTTCTTTAAGCTTCTGATCACTGCGAGGACATGCTTTTTAATGAAAGAGTACCTATTTTCGTATTCCTCCAAGCCTTGACTGAAGAAAGCAACTGGTTGTTCTAATCCTTCCTTATTTTGCTGTACTAGGATTGTAGAAATGGTGTCTCCACCACCGAAGGCATATAACATGAAATCCTTGGAGAATTCTAGATTGACGAGAGTTGGAGCTTGAGATATAGCCTCTTTTATTGCCTCAAAACTTGCTTTTCCTTTAGATGTCCACTTAAATTTCATGCTCTTTTTTAACATCAGCATTATTGGCCTTACGAGAGCTTCAAAGTTTGGAACAAACCTGCGGACAAAATTGAACCTTCCCAAGAAGCTTTGAAGATCCTTCTTATGACTTGGCAATGGAAACACTCGAATTTCTTCAACTCTTTCTGGGTCAATCATCAATCCCTCTTTTGAAACAATATGGCTTAGAAGTTTTCCCTTGTGAGCCAAGAATATGCATTTTTTGGGATTCAATGATACCCCAAATCTTCTACACCTCTGAAATACTTACCTCAAATTAAAGAGGTGATCTGCTACATTTTTGGAGAATATAGTGATGTCGTCAAGATGTATTAGAACTATTTTATTGATTAACCCCTTGAATGCCATATCCATTGCCCTCTGGAAAGTGGCTCCAGCATTTGATAGCCCAAATGGCATCTTCTTGTAGGAATAAGTGCCCCATTTGGTGGTGAAAGCCATCTTGAACTGGTCATCTTCTTTCACCATTACCTGATTATACCCTGAGTAGCCATCTAGGAGAGAGAACCTCTCCGAACCAGATACCACTTGCAATATTTGTTCCATTAAAGAAAGTGGGTAATGGTCTTTGAGAGATGCCCTGTTGAGGTCTCGGAAGTCCACACACAACCTGATTTCTCCTCTCTTCTTCTTGACCGGAACTAAGTTTACAACCCAGCTTGAGTGCTTGATTGGGAATATAGTGCTTGCCTCTATTAGCTTGTTTAACTCTTTCTTCATTAGAGGCTCAATGTGAGGGTTGATTGGTCTCTTCTTCTACCTGATGGGCTTAGCATCTGGATCCAATTCTATGGTATGTTGTGCCAACTTCAGATTGAATCCTCTCAAGTCATCATAGCTCTAAGCAAAGACATCTAGAAATTCTTGGCAAAGCTGTATGAAATTTGATTTCTCCTGCCCAGTGGCCACTTTACCAATTTGAAGTGTTTTACCTTCCCCAACCAAAATTGGCTCTGAATCTTCTCTCTTGACCTGTATGTTAGCCTTTTCCTTATGGAATTGGTCATTAGGGTTGAAGATAGACTCCAATGTTACTAAACCCTTAGGCAGCTTATTTGTTCGCAACTACACTACTTGATCCCCGTACTGCTACTCTAGTCTATCTTGATTCCTAGTTGAGAATTCAGCCTCTTCTTGTAAAAAATTAGTGATCTGTTGATCGTTCTCAAACACCTGCTAGCTTGTGTTATTATCTGGAACTGTTGGCCTCACAAGCACATGGACATGTGGTTGCATTTTTTCCCTTTTAATGTTGTCAACCACATCAAACGTTGCTCCAACTGCTGCAAGCCTATCCACTACTTCATTTTTCTTCCTGGGTATGGACACGATGTTAAAAGCTTTGAAATCCTCAATGAGGTCCCATACCTTTCTTGTAGTTCTTTAGCAGTTCTTTTTGCAGCATGTTGTCCCCTGACTTGATTGACGATTAGTTCATTGTCACCAAAGACTTGCAAGTTCTTTATTTTCTTCTTGATTGCCCAATGTATCCCTTGCACTAAGGCTTCATATTCAGCAGTGTTATTTTGAACAGGAAAACTAGAAACGGAAGGTTGAGTAATACCTTATACCTTGTGGTGAAACAAGCATAGCTCCTCCTCCTCCTGCACCTTGTCTACTCCTTGATCCATCAAAGAACAGTTGCCATACTTCATTCTTGTCCTTATGATCTGGCTTGGTGATGCTAGGGAGAGGTTGATCCTCTTCATGTAAAAAATAACTCCTAGCTCAGATTCTTCTACTTCTTGATAAGGATCAAAAGCATGTATCTTTTTTTCCCATTCATCAAGAGTTAGATCCGGGATACTTCCAATCTTGGTGTCAGCCTCATTAGTGCTAGAGTGATCCTCTTGATCAAATGCTGAGCAATTGGCATTAATCTGACTTGAAGGGTAAGGCTCATATGGAAGTTTATAATAGGTTCGGACCTAATTATAGCCTTAGTTCCATACCTTGTTCTAAATAGCATGTGAGACCAATCAGTAGACAAATACCCCCCAATCTTTAGCAGTGAAGTCTCTTGACAAGCAAAGGGCAAAGAGTGGTGGAAGTTCTATGACTGATACACATCTTGTAAAACAACAACATTTGGACATGCATGCAAGGTAAGACTCAAATTTCTAATCACTCCAACTATCGCTATTGCTGTCCCATCTAGCTGCACTACCCCTTTAGATGTTATTTCATACTGGAGCCCTAGCTGATCAGCTATCTGTTTAGGCATTACTGAGCTACTTTCCCCAGAGTCTATCATGCAATTATGTACAAGCTGATTTCCGATGATTAATGAAACATAGAAAGGAGGGGGCTTCAACATCTTACCTTGTTGTGCTCCATGACTTCCTTCAGGCTGGGCAGCATTTGTAAGTACTTTGTCTTGCATCTGAACCTGCTTATTTGAAGTTGGCCAATCCTTCATGGCAGCTTGCAGCAGATCTCTTTGGCCTGGATGGATAGGGATTCCCACATAGATATATTGACGTTTTGTCTTCTTCATCTGATCAATGATACTAAATGGTGATGAAGGATCTCTCTGTGTTGTCCCTTGGTTTACACATTTACTCCTTGTACGTGGGCAACAACAGCTGGCATTTGAGTTGGCCTAGGGGGGCTATTTCTTGGCTGCCCTTGTGCATTTGAAACGGGGCTTTTGCTTGCCAATCATTTGTGGAGCCATGGAAGGTTGTGGATTGGCTGGGGCTAATAGCTATTCTTCACCCAAATTTCTCCTTTTTGACCTTGTGTTGGCTGCAACACCTTGAGAAACCACCTAATTCATGCCACAAAATCCTCTCTGCTTGCCAGTTCACCAATGTGGTGTCATTTGGGGCTAATTGCTGTTGGAATGTTTCTTGTTGTTGGCTATTTCCTTGACTACTCTCACCCTCCACACCAGTAGTTGTCACCATCAATGCTTGATTGAGAGCACCATTGAAGCATATAGATTGGTTATGAGGCTCATTGCATGGAAAACACCAATCATATTCCTAAGCAATGTTGTTCTGTGTTGGCACTAATGCCTTAGAGGCAGATATGACATTTGGATTATAGGGCTGGAATGGTCTATTGGTAGGAGGCCTTGTTTGATTCATATTTTGCAGCTGGATTAGGTGGTCTTTGTGGTTGGTATGGCTGCCTATTAGGCTGAGCTTGGGGTTGATAAGAAGGTCTGAAACCTTGGGCTTGCTACCTCTTAAGAGTAACCAGCTCATTGCCTAGGTTTTGCAATTGCTTCATGAATTCTTGGAGCTCATTTGGGGTACTTGGGGATGAAGTGGAAGCTTCATTTGAACTCTGATTTCTAGGGGTGGGAGAAGGAGCCAAATTAGGTGCTTGACTGGTGTTTGGATTCTCTAAACTTGGAAACAGTGGCATGGGAGGTCTAGGGGCAAGTTTGTGAGCTTGGATCAAACAATTTTCAGCCCTAATGGCAATACTATATGCCATAGGGATAGTTGTGCCTCCCATAGAATGAATCAACATAGAAATATCAAAATTTAAAGCTTTGAGATAGTATAGAAAAGAACCTTCTACCATTGGCCTAACTGCCACTGGAATCCTCTCCCAAGGTTTTTGAAATCTGAAGTTGAAATCGGTCAGCTGCTCATTGGGAGCTCTCTTGATGGTTTTCAGCTGCTCCAAAAGAGACAAGTTGTCTCCCTTCTCTCCAAATTACTCGTGAAGTGCAATACACAGCTGATTCCAGTTTGTGATAGAACCAGCTCCAAGGCTCCTAAACCATTGTAATGCTTTACCCTTGAAGGAAGATTCCAGCAACTTGACAGCCACTTGCATTTCATTGATTTCATGAATTGCACAAAGGTTAGCAATATCTTTAACATGATCACCTGGAGTAGTATATGATTTTCTCCAGTGAAGTAGGGAATGTTCTTCAAGGCTGCAATAGGAACTGGATGTTGTGCGTTGAGAGCAAGTGGGCTGCTGCCTGTGAAGTTGATGTAGGGATTGTTTTGAGCCATTCTAATCGGTCTTAAAACCCTTGTATACTGAATGAAAGGCCTGTCAGGTGGAGGAGTTGAGAGAGTCCTGTTTGTGTGAGATGGAGACCTTTGATCCTTCTTCCTCTTTGCCTTCTACTTAGAGATAATTACAGGTATTCAAACAGCACTTCTTCTTCTCCGATTCTTGACCTTGTGATTCTTCTCATAAGTTTTCAGGCCTGCACTGCTGAAACCAATTGATTCTTTCCCTTGGAGTTGCCAGATATGCAAATAATAACTCTCTTGATAGTAGTAAGAAAAATGCAGCAGATGCACATCAATCCTACTACAATAAATATGAGACCCTAGGTCCCACCAGGCGTGCCAAAACTGTTAGTGCAAAATCACACAGCACCCCTGGATATTGATCAGATTTCTAGGTTGATCATACTAGCATCTAGTGTGATTGCACAACATGGAATCCTTTCTCCAAGTGTGGGACTTGTAAAGATGAGAAAGGATTCTCTAGAGAAGGCTGGTTCATATTCCTCTATTCAGATGCACACAAAAAATGCAAGGGTTTTACTCAAAACCTAATCTAATTTACCAAGGAGACAGGGTAAGAAGATGCATAAAAATAAATCTAAGCTAATAGAGGTGATGCACCGAGGAATGAAGAACACCTATCTTCCAGTAAACACATACCATTCAAATGTGATATAAGATCATGCACAGATAACAAAACCTGCAGTGAAAGACCAGGAGGATGCAAGATGAACACAGAGAGGGTTGAGAATCATCCACAGACATGTATTACTTGCTCCAAAGATTGATACAATACACTACGGAATGCCAAGAGGTAGAATCGTATTATAGTTCAAATGGGAGGTTTTGAACTCCACTAATTCACCTGATAGGAGAAGAAGGGAGGAGCAAAACAGAAAATGTTTGACCTTTTTTAAGAAGCCCCTCTTTACAATATATAGAAAGAATGAGAGAGGGAAGAGAGAGGAAAACTAGAATCTACCCCAACCACTTCTAGGTCACATTTAAAATCATCTCAGTATGGCAGAAGTAGTGGATCTTGGAAAAATGGTGGGGTTGTCTAATAGAAGCGGCGAACTGTCTGCCGCATTAAAGTTGGTCGTTGAAGCGTACTCTTGTCCATGAACATGCGTCAGAGTCGTTTCTCAAATTTATCTCTCCAAACAACTACACACCAAAATGCAAGATTGATCCTAGAATCATGTAGAGAATTTCAACATCTCTTCCATTGATATAAAGAACATGCAAATCTGAGCTCTGGATCAAAAGATATGACGATCTGAAGATTTATGGCTAAACAGGCAAAAACAAGTCGGCGGAAAAAATATTTGAATTTTCCCTGCGCTCTTGCCTCTTGGATGACACATGGCAGGCTCTGATTCACTGAGCAATTCTCTCTCCTCCACCTTTTCATGGGCTTTCCTTTAAAATTTCCTTATGGGCCCTAGCTTGGACACGTGGTACTATCTCATTGGTTCAAGTCAGTGCTTGAGACCTCGCCCTTTGACTTCTGGACTTTCTCCCTCTTGACACGTGTCATGATTTGATTAGTATTCGGGTCTGCTGGCTTTTCACATCCACCATGTCCATTTTTCCTAGATGTCCCAGTACTGCTTGGAACAAAAACCTCTGATCCCCCCAAAATGGGCTTCCCTATCCCTCATTCATTCGGCCGATGACACATGGGCGTTGATTGATTGGCTTTCAGTTCCTTCAGCTACCCACGTCCCATGCGTCCCTTTGTTCCAGATGTCCCAGTGTTGAAGTTCCCCATTTCGGTCAAACCGACCAGTTCACATCCTTCGTGTCTGTTTGTTCCAGATGTCCCAGACTGTCTGGGACAAATTCTTCCAAACCACCCAAAATGGGCTTCCTTTGCTCTCGACTGCTTCACCTTTTTCGTGTCATTCGCGTCCTCGTGGCCCGATTGTTCCTTTGCAAAAATTCTCCTTTCGGCCAAACCGGCCAATTCATACCCTTCGCGTCCATTTGTCCCAAATGTCCCTTTGCTTCGCGGGCCACCTGGAGGCTTTTCGGCCAACTCGCATCTTCCACGTACATTCGTTCCAACTATCCAAAGGCGGCCTTGAGCAGGTTTTAGCCAATTTTCACGATTTTTCCTGGATCAATCTACTTGCTTGGAACTACAAAAATCTGATGCATGTTATCGAAATTTACCCTGGGGGGTGAATTTTGGATAACAGGCACTCGGGAAGACAGGATAGAGATAATTCCATTGAGGTACATGCACCTCCTCCACATGGTGAGGAAGATGGAGGAGAGAATTTTCATGGAGAGTCAACTAGTGCAGAGTCTCCTTTGAGGGGACAAGGTGACCATATTTCAGGATAGAGAGAGAGGTCTCAAAGCCCTAGGCTCGGGGACAGGTAGGAAGAGAGGCCCAGAGGCCGTCAGACCCCAACTATGGATCATATCAGGGAGATCCTGAAGCTTAGGCCCTCACATTATTCAGGAGATACAAGTGGTTTCTAGGTAGAGGCCTTGCTGGTTAGCTTGAGCGGTTGCTTTAAGTTTTTTCCTTTTTTAGCAACACGAAAGCTCGTGTTGCGATCCATCTACTGAAGGACGGAGCTGGAGTATGGTGGAGGACAGAGGAGTAGAAGCTCCATATAGATTTAGAGAAAATCACTTGGGAGCTGTTTGAGGAGAGATTCAGGAGTAGATACTTGCCACGGAGATTCATACAGTAGAGGATCGATGAGTTCCATGACCTTCGACAGGCTTCCCTTACAGTGGCCAAGTATGAGAGTAGGTTCCTAGACATGCTTCAGTACATTGATTACATGTAGGATGAGCAGGTGTGGATCCACAGGTTCATCCGGGGCTTAATATAGACATTGGAGGTGCAGTTCAGATCCATTGCCCACAGACATTAGCGGAGGTCGTTGAGAAGGCCTACATTGCAGAGGAGACTCGGGGTAAAACCTTGCAGGCTAGAGACCAGGTCAGGAGCCGTATTCAGCAGTTGCAGGATAGTAGATCAAGGGGTCATCTCCTCCTCATGGTGGTCAGCATTCTTCGCAGTCATCTTTCAGACCCACAGCAACAGCAGCAGTCCAGTCCCCCCACCATTTAGGCCTCCCCAGAGAGCTGATGCATAGAGAGGTCGGCAGTATGGGGCCTCCTCCTAGGGGACCCACCAGGACACAGGGTGGAGCTAGAGCTCAGTCAGTAAGATCTTGACCACAGAGGCCGCCAAAAAACTATAGATGGATCATCAAGATCCACAACACCTACCTCTAGGGCACCTTCTGGAGGTGTTGCAGTTTGGAGGACTTCGGGTGGTTGCTTCAGGTGTGGAGTAGCGGGACACTTTTGGAGAGATTGCCCCAAGAACCCTAATAAGGGTAAGGCACCCATCTCAGAGCCTACAGTCGGAGACATGGGACGGAGTCACAGGATCTACGCAGCGGTTGAGAACCGCCAGGCCAAGCACCAGAGCACGGTCATTGAGACCCCAGGTAGTATCGAAGGTGTTCCTACCTCCATATTTTTTGACTCCGGTTCTTCTGATTCATTTATTGCACCATCCTTAGTAGAGCGATGCAGGCTGGTGGCTGTTAGACAGGGTCATAGTTGGGATGTCGAGTTGGCTTCGGGAGCCAAGGTCTTGGTAGACTCCTTAGTAAAGGAGTGTGTTGTTAACTTGGGACCTTTCACCACCACTTCAGATCTCCGCGTACTTCCTTTGGGCTCGTATGGAGTCATTTTAGGCATGGATTAGCTGTCTGCACATAGGGCCAGGATGGATTGCTATCATCAAACTATATCTTGTGTAGATGATCTTGGAGTTGAGTCGGTGATTTCTGGGGTTAGGAGACCTGTTTCTATTCGCACTATCTCTGCTATGTAGCTCAAGCGGTGTGTACGATGGGGTTGTCAAATGTATGCAATCACAGTCAGTGACCGGGCAGAGGATGGGTCTAGTGGGCCATTGCTAGATGACCATCCCATTTTGAGAGAGTATGCAGATGTTTTCCTAGGGGAGCTACCGGGGATGCCACCCCCACGTGAGATTGATTTCCATATTGATCTAGTTCCAGGAGCAGAGCCTATCTCACGAGCTCCTTATCGGATGACCACCCCAGAGCTCTATGAGCTCAAGTTACAACTAGAAGGCCTTTTAGAAAAAGGCCTTATCCGTCCTAGTGTATCCCCTTTGGGTGCACCAGTTATTTTTGTTAAGAAGAAGGATGGATCCTTACGGTTGTGCATAGACTACCACCAGCTGAATAAGGTAACGATCAAGAATCGTTATCCTCTTCCTCGCATCGATGACTTGTTTGATCAAATGAAGGGAGCCACGGTGTTCTAAAAGATTGACCTCAAGTCTGGGTACCATCAATTGAGGATTATGGAGATAGACATCCATAAGACTACTTTTTGTATGAGGTATGGGCACTATGAGTTCACAGTGGTGCCCTTTGGTTTGACGAATGCCCCCGCAGTATTCATGAGTTTGATGAATGGGGTATTCAAGAAATTTTTAGATCGCTTCGTACTCATTTTTCTTGATGACATTCTGATTTACTCACGTACGCATGAGGAGCATGAGGGGCACCTTTGTCAGGTTCTTCAGTGTCTTCGTGAGCAGCAGCTTTACGGGAACTTGGAGAAGTGTGCTTTCTTTCAGTCAGAGATTCAGTACTTGGGCCATATCATCTCAGGTGAAGGAATCGTAGTCGATCCTTCCAAGATTAGAGCCATTATGGATTGGCCAGTACCCACTACAGTGACAGAGGTGCGCAGCTTCATGGGGTTAGCAGGGTATTACAGGAGATTTGTGTAGGAATTCTCTCAGATAGCACACCCCATCACTTCCCTTCAGCGGAGAGGGAAGAAATTTGTTTGGTCAGATAGGTGTGAGAAGGCCTTCAGGACACTGAAGGAATATCTCACTACAGCACCCATTCTTGCAGTGCCAGATCCACATGGTGAGTTCTTTGTATGCACAGATGCTTCGTTGGCAGGCCTTGGAGGTGTTCTTATGCAGGAGGGCAGAGTTGTAGCTTTTGAGTCTCACAAACTCAAGGATCACGAGCTTAATTATCCTACCCATGATCTTGAGCTTGCGGTAGTTGTGCATGCTTTAGTTCGATGGAGACACTTTCTTCTTGGTCGAAGATTCACACTCAGGATAGATCATTTGAGTCTTCGCCACCTCTTCACTTAGCCCAATCTAAACGCTCGTCAGAGGCGTTGGATGGAGTTGCTTTGTGAGTAAGACATGGAGATAGAGCATGTGAAAGGGAAGGAGAATGTGGTTGCAGACACTCTCAGCAGACGGAGGCATTTGAGCATGGCTACTTCAGTGAGCACAGATTTACGGAGCAGGATCCTTCAGCAGCTTCCTCTTGATAGTTTCTACATTGCAGCCCGAGAAGAGATTGAGTCCCAGAGACCCCTTGAGGGGAAATTTGATGGTTTATCACTAGAGGTAGATGGTCTTCTCAGGCACAGAGGTCAGATTTATGTTCCTAGAGATGGAGGCTTGAGGCAGGACATCTTGACAGAGGCACATCGTGCACCCTATTCAGCCCATCCTGGGGTGAAGAAGATGCACGCCACCTTGAGACAGTTATATCACTGGAGAGGACTTCGCAGGGACGTGGCTCAGTTTGTGTCATGCTGTTTAGAGTTCCAGAAAGTGAAGGCCGAGCATCAACATCCAGCTGGCCTTCTATATCCTCATGCTATACCAGAGTGGAAATGGAACACCATTTCCATGGATTTCATTGTTGGATTACCGATGTCAAGATATCACCATGACGCCATCATGGTCATAGTTGATAAATTGAACAAAAGTAGCTCAATTTTCTCTAGGTAAAGACCACCTATAAAGCTAGTGCAGTGGCACGTGTTTACTTGGATGAGATTGTCAGGTTGCACGGGATTCCGTGGAAGATCATTTGTGACCGCGATCCTTTGTACACTTCTCATTTCTGGACCACCATGCAGTATGTTCTTAGGACGAAGATTAACTTCAACACAACTTATCACCCTGAGAAGGATGGATAGACTGAGAGGGTGAATCATATTTTGGAGGATATGCTCAGGATGTACGTGATGGATCAGCAGTCTAAGTGGGAGGAGTATCTGTATCTTGTGGAATTTTCCTACAATAATAGTTTCCAGAGTTCTATAGGCATGTCTCCTTTTCAGGCCTTATATGGTAGGGAGTGTAGGACACCCCTTAGCTGGGACAGGTTGGAGGATAGAGTATCTCTTGGACCAGCTCTTTTGCAGGACATGGAGCAACAGGTAGTGTTGATCAGGTAGAGATTGCAGGAGGCACAGGATAGGCAGAAGAAGTACACTGATCAGCATAGAACCGAGCGTAATTTTTATGTGGGCATGAAGGTTTTCCTTCGTGTTAGGCCACATAAGAGCTCGATCCATTATGGAAAAGGTTCTAAGTTATCCCCTCGGTTCGTTGGACCTTTTGAGATCCTGGAGCGTATCGGCCCGTTGGCTTACCGTCTAGCATTGCCACCCAGCTTGTCTCGCGTACATGATGTGTTTCATGTTTCTGTTCTTAGGAGATACGTCACAGATCCTTCTCATGTGCTGGATTGGACATCATTGCAGGTGCAGGATCAGGGACAGGTGATGGTGGAGCCCATCCGTATCATCGATCGTAGGACCCTGGGCCTTTGAGGCAGAGAGATTGATCAGGTACGAGTGTAGTGGGACAGATATGATGAGACTGCAGCCACTTGGGAGGATGCTACTGCTTTACGAGTGTAGTTTCCACATTTGTTCCAGTGACTTCTAGGAGGAAGTCTAGTTTAAGGGGAGGGGGATGTAGTGCCCACTTCCCTTTGACACTGTTTAGATACTGATCCTGACTCTATTGATCATATTTTGGATATTATTATATTTTGATGTAACAGGATGTGTATATACTAGCTCATGGATTATTATGGACATTAATATGTTTTGATTAGCATGATGGTTAGATGTTAGACTATGGATTAATATTGATCTGGATTCAGTTATTGTGCTTGAGGATCATTGAGAAATTTTTATTATTATGTGGATAATGATATACTAGTTGACATGGACATGTTATTGATGTTAATTTTAGACATGTGACATTGATTATTATGAATAGCTCTAGTATAGAAATCTATTGGATGATGATATAGTTACAAATTGAATTTTAATGATAAATATTGAATCCTTGATATTGTTGTGATTTAAAATTAATAATTTTATGTTGCTTATATCATTTGGATGTTCTGATGTGGCCACGAGGCCGAAGGAGGTATTTTGCATTTTGCAGGTTAAAATCACAACAATGTTGGGGGACTGGAGACTAACCATATTGGAATTCAGTGTGAAATCAACAAGGTCACCATGGCAACTGTGTTTGAGCTGTATGTTGTGTTTTGTTAGGATTTCCCATGGGGGGATTTCCATTATTGTGACCATGGGGTATATGTGTGCTTTATTTGTTGTGTCCCTTTTTAAAATTATTGTTGTATGTATTTTATTTGTAATGTGCTCTTTATTTTAATTATTTTAATGTGATAGTATAATGTGAGAGTCATATAGTTAAAATTTAATTAAATTAAATAGGATGTGGAAGGTGAAATTAAATGTTATTGTCTTAGTTGAAAATGAAATTTATTTATATATTTTATAACCATATGGTAATTAAATATATGGTTGTGTCTAAAGTTTGTAATAAATAAATGTCATAGAAATAAATGCATTTTAAAAGAGTGTGTAAGTTACCAAGTATGGGTTGTGTAAGTGAAGTGATAGATTGTGTAAGAAATTGTAAGAGGTTGTAAGAAGATTTTGGAAGGTCAAACACTCCATCTCCCTCTTGAAATTCGAATTTGAGCTTGGAGGACAAATTTGGAGGCTTGTGGGACAAGTTAAACTTGTCCCACACCTCTCAAAATCCTCCACCAACCTTGTTTATTAATTTGGAGTCAAAATCAACTTATTTTATTGCATTTTGACATGATTTATTGTAAGATTTGTTTGCACTTGTCTTACAAATTTTAAATGCATTCTTTTTTTATGATGGGCAAAAATGAGGTGTGTAAGTGGTTTGTCATTCACATTGATTGGGATTTAATTGCCTTGATGTTGATTACTTTTTGGGGATGAGAAAAAATGATGTGGCATCCCACTTGGAATCCACATCATCCTCTTCCACCCTCTCCTTTAAAATTGGAATTCCTCCTCATTTTGAGGTTGTTGAAGGTTGGAGATTTCACTCTTGGGTCAAAATTTCTCTTGCATTTTGGAGCTTGCTTGGTGGAAGAAGTGGATTTTCTTGTGCATACATTTACCTTGCTGATTTGGGACTGGTTTTTGGTGAAATAAAGACTGTTGTTTTGGGAGCAAGTCCCCATTATGGAGAGGTAGGCTCTCACTTTTTTTAAAATTGTTGTTTTTCCCTCTTTTAGCATGAATTTTGAATGTATTTGTGTTTGCAATTCTTAGAGGGATGGGTAGAATGCTTAGGGCATGGTGTGGAGAGAAGACTATGAGGTTTATCAGAGGAGGGATAAGGGATTTGCCATTGTTATTTGTTCTTGGAGGGAATGTTGGTTTGGGATCCACCTAGGAAAGGAAATTGCTTGCATTTCCTACTTTGGGGGAGGTATAAGGGATAAATTTGGAGGAGGGATAAGGAGGGGTTGAGGAGGGATAAGGTTTATGGGATTGCTATGATCTTGGCGGTTTGCTCTTGGTGGATGCCCAAAATTCAACTTGGGAGGCATAAGGAGACCTCCATAGTTCTTGCTCTTGCTTGGCTTGCTTGCTTGGAGAAGGAGCCTTTGTTTTGTTTGGAATTGATTGTTGTAGTTGAGAACTACATCCTCTTGCTTTGTGTTTATTTGTGTTTGTGAATTTATGCTTGTATGTGAAGAAGCCATGTTGCCATGTGTTGAATTATCATGCTCCATTTCAATATGGTTGGGGCTCGGGGGCCAATGGGGAAAGATGGCTTCTATTTTCCCATTGGGTATCTTGGTTGGGTGGAGAGTGTTGCCTTTCCCCCTTCCTTGTTGTGATTCAAAGATGAATAAAGAAGAAGAAAACAACAAACTGCTGTTTGGGGAAAGAATAAAACAGTTTGACAGTCCTCTTTTCTTGAGAAAATTGAATGTAACCCTTCCCACTTAGAGTGGATGAATGTAATTGATGTTGAAATGTGAGATGTTACTTTGTAATTGGAAGTTGTAATTGAATTGAGAAATGTATTCTCTGTTTTACCTTGGGAAAATAATGTAATTGATATCCATACTTGTAATTTTGAAATTTGAAATCAAATCAAATTGGAAAGGAGTTCGGTTGTAAAGCTATTTGACCTCTCAATAAAGGATGGCATTGATTCTTTTAATTCTGTTGGAATGTGCATACTGGATTGTATTGAATGTTTTGAATTACATTTGTTGTTTGAAATGGTATCCCTGTCAAAAAAAAAATGCATGAAGAATAAATGACAGCATTCTATTTCCTTGTTTTATTGTCAAATTTAGATATCAAAATGGTGCCATGTACTTTAAGTAATAAATTATAGCAATAGGATGTTACAGATCAGAAATGAAAATGCTTCCACTTTGGAAATTGTAAATTGACCTTTAAATTGTTAGTAATTGAATTCTGTTTTCTTTGGAATTTGGCACCGGAATTAATTCATTAAATGCACAGTTCAGATTCATAACTAAAATTAAGGAATGAGATAAGAAAATTTAGATGTATTAAGGTTTATAAACCTTGTGGAAACGTAACAATTAAAATGATCATCAAGAACTGCATCAAACTAGATTTTGAACTTGCATAATAGATTTCCTGTCAAAAGATGCAAAATATATCAATTGCAACCCAATACATAATTTGAACCTAGAAAACACTCTTTAACACACCCATGATCATCCCTCCATGTTCAATTTACATGTTGAGGAGAAAGGGAATCAAAATTGAACGAAACTTGCAAGTTGGAAAAAAAACTGCCAATTTTAAAATTATAATTCTCTGCAGATCAATTTCTTAAAATTGACCCTTGAAAATTTACCAAATTCCAAAATTGATGATTTTTGTGCAAAGAGGACTCTGAGATATTTCCAGAAAGTCCTCATTTTCCTAAAATGGAGCTTCCTATCAAAAGTTATGGCCATTTGAAGTTTTACTTCAAAATGGCCATCCCAAACAAAAAATAAAATAATAATAATTCGATCTTAGAAAAATTTAAATTTTGAACTTTGGAAAAATTTCCTAAAAATTTCTTCGGCCCCGCACCAATCACGTGCTGACACGTGGTAGGGAGGAATGAGGATTTACAATTGAAAACTTAACTTTTTACACTTTTGGAAAAACTTCACTTTTTCTTCCGCCGGCCCTCGGCCAATCACAAAGCGCCACATGGCCATTTGAGCAAGTGCGGGGGCATGGAGGAAAATTTTCCTTTGGAAATAGAGACTTTGGTTTTGGGAAAAAAAATTCAAAATTTTCCCCACGACCCGCTCTCCCACATCAATCACGTGATGACACGTGGCATTTGGGAAAATTTTCCCAGTTTTCTCCCTATCCCCGCGGACCTCCAAGGGAAAATTTTCCCCTAAAACTCCGCCCGGCCATAACTTGAGTTTTACAAGGAGTTAGGAGGACTTATTTATATGGTTGGAAAGGTGAGGAAATTTCCTATCCAATGAGCCTAGTTTAGGAAATTTTTGATAAATCTAAGTGTGTGAGAAATCCAGTTGAAGTTCAGGGCTTGATAGAGAGCAGGCCTGGCGATAAATTTCTCCCTGAACCTTAATAAAACTTGTAACCTCCAAATTGGAACCTAGTAAACTTGTTATAAGATAAAAATGGAAATATTGTGTTTGGTTAATCAGAATTTGTTCTGGAACCTATTTAGTTTCAAACTAGTGTCTTACAACTTGGTTGTAGGCTCTTCCTATAAAAAAAATTATTCCATAATTTTCCTAATTTGTTTCTTGGTCTCAAGTGGTAGTTGAAGCAGGCATCACAAAGTGTGTGTGGACGTGTGCATCTATGTGTGCATGTGGGTCTATGTGTGTGTGTTTTCATCTACATGTGCATGTGTGTGTGCATGCATGTGTGCGTGTTGGTGTGTGTTTGACTCTGTAAGCGTGTGCGTGTGCATGTGTGAGTGAGCGTGTGTATGTGTATGTGTGAGCATGTGCATGTGTGCGTGTGTGTGTGCATGTGCATGTGTGTGTGTGCGTGTCAGTGTGCATGTGTGTGTGTATGTTCATGTATGTGTGTGCGCATGTGTATGTGTGTGTGCATCTGCGTGTGGGTGTGTGTGTGTCTTTGTATGCATATGCATGTGTGTCTGTGTGTGCGTCTGCATGTGTTCTTTCATGTGCGTGTGCATGTGAGCATCTACGTGTGCATGTTTGTGTGTGTTCATGTGCGAGTGTATGTGTCTGTGTGTGCGTGTGCTTGTAAGTGTGTGTCTGCATGTGCGTCTATGTGTGCATGTTGGTCTGTGTGTGTGTCTGCCTCTATGTGTGGGTGCGCGTGTGTGTTTGTGTGTGCGTGTTCTTGTGTGAGTGTCTGTGTGTGGATGTGTGAGTGAGCGTGTACATGTGTATGTGTGAGCGTGTGCATGTCTGTGTGTGTTTACTTGTATGTGTGTGTCTGTGTGCATGTGTGTGTGCGTGTGCGTGTGCATGTGTATGTACATGTGTGCGTGTGCGTGTGCATGTGTATGTGCGTGTGCATGTGTGTGTGCGTGTGCGTGTGTGTGTGCATGTGTGTGTGCGTGTGCATGTGCATGTGCATTTGGGTGTGAGTATGCATGTGTGATTTCATTTTTGTGTGCATGTGAGCATCTGCGTGTTTGTGTGTGTGTTCGTGTGCGTGTGCGTGTTTGTGTGTGTGTTCATGTGCATGTGCATGTGCATGTCTGTGTGCGGGCGTGTGTGGGTGTGTGTGTCTGCATACATAAGCGTGTGTGCATATGTGTGTGTGTGCATGTGCGTGTGTATGTGTGAGTGTGCGTGTGTGTGTGTGTGTGCGTGCGTGTGCTTGTGCACGTGTGTGTGTATGTGTGGATATGTGTGCATGTGGGTGTGCGTGTGTGTGTGCGTGTGTGTGTGTGCATATGTGTGCATGTGTGCATGTGTGTGTGCGTGTGTGTGTATTTGTGCCTTTGATTGTGCATGTGCTTGTGCATGTGCCTATGTGTGCGTGTGCATGTGCGTGTGCGTGTACATGTGCATATGTGTTCGTCTATGTAATGCCCGCTTTAACTACCACTTAAGACCAAGAAATAAACTAGGAAAATTATGGAATAATTTTTTTTGTAAGAAGGGTCTACAAAAAAGTAGCAAGACACTAGTTTGAAACTAAATAGGTTCCGGAACAAATTCTGATTAACCAAACACAAGATTTCCATTTTTATCTTATAACAAGTTTACAAGGTTCCAATTTAGAGGTTACAAGTTTTACTAAGGTTCAGGGGGAAATTTATCCCTAGGCCTACTCTCTATCAAGCCCTAAACTTCAACTAGTTTTTTAACACACTTAGATTTATCAAAAATTTCCTAAACTAGGGTCATTGGATAGGAAATTTCCTTACCTTTTCAACCATATAAATAAGTCCTCCTAACTCCTTGTAGAACTGAATTTATGGCTGGGCGGAGTTTTAGGGGAAAATTTTCCCTGGGAGGTCCGTGGGGTTAGCGAGAAAATTAGGAAAAAAATTTCAAATGCCACGTGTCATCACGTGATTCATTCAGGATGGCAGGTCGCAGGGAAAAAACATGAAATTTTTCCCAAAACTAAGTTTTCAATTTTCTAAAGGAAAATTTTCATTTGTGCCTTCGCGCTTCCCAAAATTGCCACATGGCGCTTTGTGATTGGTCGCAAGCCGGCGGAGGAAATTTAGATTTTTCACCCAAGGGGCTAAAAGGTTAAAAGAATTGCATGGACCTGTATACCCATGGGGACATGTGTCAACACTCCATTGGCTGCGGGGATGTGGGTCGGCAGATGAAAAAGTGAACTTTTTCCAAAAGTGCAAAATGTTAAGTTTTCAATTCTAAATCCTCAGGCCCTCCTTGCCACGTGCCAGCACATGATTGGTGCGGGGCCATGGGGTTGCGGGGAGAAAACTGAAAATTTTCCAAAGGAAAAAAAGGTTAAGTTTTTCCGTTTTGATCCGCGCAACCCCCTACAACATGTCAGCATGTGATTGGTTGGGGGCCGTGGGGTTACAGGGAAAATTGGGAGAATTTTCCCAAGGCAAGATTTTCAAAATTTTAAGTTTTTATTAAGGGCCCAACCCTTCAAGGTGCCACATGGAAACTTCTAATAGGATGAGATGGTGGCGGGGCCACATAAATTTTTTAGGAAGTTTTTCCAAAGTTCAAAATTTAAATTTTTTCTAAGGTCGAATTATTTCATTTTTGGTTTGGGATGGCCATTTTGAAGTAAAACTTCAAATGGCCATAACTTTTGATAAGAAGCTCCATTTTTGGCAAATGAGGACTTTCCGGAAATCTCTCGGAGTCATCTTTGTATATAAAACATCAATTTTAGAATTTGGTAAAGTTTTGATGGTCAATTTTAAGAAATCAATCTGCAGGGTTTATAATTTTAAAACTGACAATTTTCAAACTTGCAAATTTGATAAAATTTGAACTCTTCTTCCACTCAACATGTCAAACAGACATGGAGGATCAACTTAGAGAAGAATTAGAATGTTTTAGTGAGGTCAATTTTTTCAATTATTCAAGTTGTCACTTGGAGAGCTTCACAAGTCAAATCAAGCTGTCCAATTTCTTCAGTGAATTCCTCATCCATCTTCTCTCCTTCCTTCTGAATCTCTCCCAAAGACTTATGAACCTTCACCACGTCTTGAATTACTTCCTCCCCCTGTTGGAGCAACTTTTGGATCCATTCATCAACCACCCTTCCTTTTTTAGCAATCTTCTCAATCGTAGGCACCGATGAGAAATCGAATCCGGCAGATACAGAAGAAGATGGTATGGATTCCAGGGGTGTTGAGAGTTTAATCAAAACCTCTGTCAACTGCTCCACTTTTTCCTTAAGCTCATTTCTGCTGTCCTTTGTTTTTTTCAAACTTTTGGCACAGCACGTCTATGGAAGCCCGTGCATCTTGTTGCGCTCCTTTTGCTGTCACTTTTTCCTAGAGCCACCTTGGTTATCTGATAATCAGAAGCGGTTATATCCTCTCTAGTTTTGTCAGCCGAGGGAGTGGCAATCTCTGCGAACTTATCTCCTGAAGCATCCACCAAAACCCTTGAAACTGTTTTGGGGTTTCTTGGCTGATTTGCAGTAGAGCCTTGAGTGAGCTGAAATCAAAGGCTGGTAGGGGTACAATTACTTTCCTCTTCCTCGGAGTTTGCTCGAGTAGCCATTGTGGCGTATCAGAGGAAATTGCCAATGTTGTAGTAACTGGTATTCTACTCTCAAGGGGAGAAGATTCTACTATTGGAGGGGGAACAGTAGCCAACGTGGTAGTAGATGCAACAAAGAGAGGTACAGGTTGGGGCGTGCTGGTGATCACTTGGGTTCCAGCAGAGAGGGGTGAAGAGCCAGAGAAAATACTGGCCATGTTGAGAAGTGGATGGGCATGCACACCCACATGCACATGCACACGGAACACACACAAACACGCACACGCAGACGCTCACACAGAAATACACATGAACACACACATGCAGATGCAAAAACAGATGCACATGCACACGCGCACACACACACACACACACACACACACACACACACACGTACACACATGCACATGCACACATACACCCAACACGCACCCTGAACAACACCCCCACATGGCACACATGAACACCACTCACACATACACACACACACCTACACATGAACGCACACGCACGCCCACATGCACACGCACACATAACACACACACAAAAACACACACGCAGACACTCACACGGAGATGCACATGAACACACACATAGATGCATAGACAGACATACATGCACACGCACACGCACACGCACCCCCCACATTGCCACATTGCACATGCACACACACACGGACATGCACAGGCACACAGAAACACACACACAAACCCACACACACACATATGCAAACGTGCACACACACTTACAAGAAAACGTGTACACACACACACGCATAGGCACACACACACACACAACAAACCACACACACACACACACACGCACGCCACGCACACGCAACACATATGCATAGGCACAGGCACAGGCACATGCACACGCACATGCATACGTACATGCACAGGCACAGGCACATGGACATGCACAGACACTCATTCATTCATACGCCACCACGCTCACACAAAACATGGTCACACAGGAACTACGGGACACATGCACCACGCACATGCACAATGCACACGCGAAACTACACAAACACACAGACAAACATATGCGTGCAGACCAACAATCCGCACACACACACGCATACGCACATGCACACACACGTGCACATGCACATGCTCACGAACACACACAAACACGCACATGTAGATGCTCACACGCACACGCACATGAACACACACACGTAGATCGACACAGCACAACGCAAACGACTCACAACACGAGCCACACTAGCCCATGCACACACCACGAAACATGCCACATACAACCACACTGCACATGACACATTTGCCCATTGCCACACACACAAGCATACACACATGGACACACCCTCGCATGAGCCACGGCACGGGCACCGCATAGAGCTGCGAGAGCATGCTCAATCACACAGCGCCCCTCTGTCCCGTTTTTATTCGGCGTTTCCGTATACACACGCACACAGTCACGCAAGCACACACACATGCACACCCACACGCACATACAGACGCATGGATACACACACACAGAGGCACATGCACACAGATGCACACACGCACACACACTTACATGCACACGCGCACACAAACACACACGCACACACCTTGCAACATGACATGCACAGGCACAAGCCAATGCACACACATAACACACACGCACACGCACACGCACCACGCACATAGCAATGACATGCACCCGCACACACACATGCACACACACATGCATAAGCACACAAATCACACGTAAACATGACACACCCCATTAGAGATATACAAGCACACGTTCACCCACACGCACACGCACATGCACACGCACACACACACACACACACACACACACACAGCTTCACACCACCACATGGTCACATAGGCACACGCTCAAACATACACATGCACACTCTGACAATATACACAAACACGCATCACACATACACACTCACACGGCACATGCAAACATGCTCTATGTGTTGCAGAAACATACTACCACACACAGGTACAAAAACACATGCAAATGGCCACACAATGAACACAACACACAACCACACACACGCCAGATGTCAAAACGCCTGCCACATGAACACAAACGTAGAGCACACTGCACACGAAATGCACCACCCACGACACACGCACACACATGAATCCAGGCACACACACAAGCAACGCAATACACAGCACATGCACATGCTAAATCATTACACACGCAGATGCTCACTCCACACATACACACGTACACACTCACACAACACACAGACAGTATACAAACGCCACGAAAACATGAATCCACCCAAACGAGGCCTCACCCGGAAGCACACACCGATACCCAGCATGCACACGCACAAGCACACACACACACACACACGTACACACATGCACATGCACACGCACACCCACACGTACACATGCAGACAAACTCACACATACACACACCAACACATGAAGGCACACGCACACCCACATGCACACGCACACGGAACACACACAAACATGCACACACACTTGCAAGAAAACGTGCACACACGCACACGCACAGGCCCACACACACGCACACGGACACGAACATGCACATGCACACACACACGCACATGCATAGGCACACGCACACGCAAATGCACATGCATACATACATGCACAAGCACAGGCACATGCACATGCATAGACACTCATTCATACATGTGCACACGCTCACACAAACACATGGTCACACAAGCACACGCTCACACACGCACACGCACACGCGCAAAGATACACACAAATGCACACACACACACATGCGTCTAGACACACACACGCACACCCACACACACACACATATGCACACACACACACACACACATGCACATGCACATGCACACGAACACACACACAAACACGCACACGCAAACGCACAAAAAGACGCACATGCACACGCACACGCACACGCATACGCACACACACACGCATGCACATGCACATACGCACACGACCACCCCACCCGCCACACTGCACCACACAATCACACATACACACACAATCACACATACACACACACTCACACATACACACACACCCACACACAAACGCACACACACACCCACATGCGCACGCACACGGAACCACCACAAAACGCCACTACGCAGAAGCTCACATGGAGATGCACATGAACACACACACACACGTAGATGTACAGACAGACATACACGCACACACACACGCACACACACATGCATATGCACACACACATGGACACGCACACGCGCACACACACACACAGAAACGCACACACAAACCCACACACACAGAGACGCACACGTGCACAAACACTTGCAAGAAAACGTGCACACAGGCACACACACAGGCACACACACACGCACATGGACACGAAACATGCACATTGCACACACACACGCACATGGCATAGGCACACGCACACGCCAATTCACATGCATTCACCTACAGCACAGGCACAGGCACATGCAAATGCACAGGGACACTCAGTGCATACATGTTGCACACGCTCACACAAACACATGGTCACACAAGCACCAGCTCACACACGAAACAAGCACACGCGTAAAGCTAAACCCCCACCCACCCCCAACACATGCACCACCACAACACATGCGTCTAGCCCCACACAGCACACACACACACACACACATGAACAAACACATAGAGGCACATGGCAACACCGCACACGATACGCACTCGCACCGCGCACACATATTCAACATTCACCACACACAGCCATCCACACCAAACATTACGTACACGACATGAAGCACTGCACACCACAAGCTACACACATGGATACGCTCAAAGATACACACGCACACGCTCACTCACACATACACACGCACACAGTCACGCAAGTCTACACACATGCACACACACAAACATACACAAACACACATTAACACGCGCACGCACACACAAACCCACCGCACATCAGAAGACACACGCGCTAACAAACACTTTAGAAAGCCCCGGCACCCCTACACACACACCACACGCACCACAACACACACAGCGCACACACATGCACACGCACACGCACAAGCACACACACACGCACACACACATGCATGCACCCGCACACGCACACACACACCCAGACGCACACACGAACACACACTCACACATACACACACCCACAGACGCACGCACACGGAGACCCATATGCACACACACACACAAACATGCACACGCATAGGAACACACACACAAACACACGCATGCAGACGCTCACACGCACATGCACATGGAAAACCACACCAAGACACAACCACCATATGCCACGCCCACTCCCATGTCCACATGCCCCACCACACACGACGCACACGAACATACCATGCACAAATACATGCACCACGCACACAAGACGCCCATCCTAGCACACACACGCCACACACACACACACACACATGAACACACAATAGTGCACACGCACAAGAACACGCATAAGCACTCGCACACGCGCAGCAACATCTGCACATTTGCACACACACCACAGCACATAACACAAACCACTACGTACAAGTACATGCACATGCACATGCACACACACACGCCTACACACATGGATAGCTCAAAGATTACACCGGCAATCACGCTCACTCACACATACACACGCACACGTCACGCAGTCTACCACATCACACCCACACACAACAAACATACACAAACACACATTAACACGCGCACGCACACACAAACCCACCGCACATACAGACGCACACGCGCACAAACACTTAGAAGCACAGGCACACATACACGCACACACACACGCACACAAACACACACACGCACACACATGCACACGCACACGCACAAGCACACACACACGCACACACACTGGCATGCAACGCACACGCCACACAACAACCAGACCGCACACCACGAACACACACTCACACATACACACACCCACAGACGCACGCACACGGAGACCCATATGCACAAACACACACGACAACATGCACACGCTAGAAAACACACACACACCACAAGCATGCCAGACCTCACCACGCACCGCACATAAAACACCCACCACAGACACACACACACATATGCACACGCACACCTCCACATGCACATGCCACACACACACACGCAACGAACATTAAACATGCACAAATAAATGCACACGCACAAATAGACGCCCATCCATAGCATTCCAACGCACACACACAGCACCACGCACATGACACAAACATGCAAATTGCTCACACAACACACGCAACACGCTCACTCAAACATTACACACGCACACGCTGCCATAAGGACACACAGACGACATGTGATGCAGCTGCAAGCACCACAACACACGCACACGCAAGGCACACATGCACACACGACACACAAAAGAACACAACAGTGACAAGCACACACACACACACATGCCACACTCCACAACGCACACGGCATACGCAACGCAACATGCACAAACACACACGCAAACGCACACGCAAACGCAATGCACACAAAATGCACATTGCACACCCACATGCACACGCACACGCAACGCACATGCACACACACACGCCCAGGCACAACACACTCACACGCACACACCCATGAACATGGCACACACCACCACAAACATGCAATTGAATAAGTAACATGAAACACACACAGAAACACCGCACACGTAGATGATCATACGCACATCCAAAGAAAAACAACACACGTAGACGCATACGCATACCTAAAGCAACAGGAACACATGATAGATTACACACGGAACGCTCACTCACACATACAACGAAAGGAGCGTTGCACAAGCATCGTAGCGTAGACCGCACACGCACAGTAGACCTACACCACAGTACATGCACGCCACACGCAACACGCAGAGGGCACAAACAAACACAGACCCACATGCACAACACAGATGAACATGCACATGCACACGCACACCCACACGCACACGTACACAAACATGCACATGCACATGCACACACACATGCAAACACACACGCACACACACATGCACACGCACATGCACACACACATGCACACGCACACGCGCGCACACACATACACACATGCACATTGCCACACGCACACGGGGGGGGGGGGCACACCAACCACACACACATGCACACACACTCACACAACACCACACACCCACACACGAACACGCACGCACGCCCACATGCACACGCACACGGAACATACACACAAAAACACACACTCATACGCTCACATGGAGATGCACATGAACACACACACGTAGATGCACAGACAGACATACACGCACATGCACATGTACACACACACACATGCACAGGCAGACACACATGGACACGCACACACACACACAAAGAGAAACACACACACAGACGCACACGCGTACACACACTTACAAGAAAACATGCACACACGCACACGCACATGCACATACATACGTACATGCACAGGCACAGGCCCACAGGCACATGCACATGCACAGACACTCATTCATACATATGCACACGCTCACACAAACACATGGTCACACAGACACACGCTCACACATGCACATGCACACGCACACCCACATGCACACATGCACACACACTCACATAGACACACACACCCACACACAAATGCACATGCACACCCACATGCACACGCACACGGAACACAAACAAAAAATGCACACGCAGACGCTCACATGGAGATGCACATGAACACACAGACGTAGATGTATAAACAGACATACACGCACACGCACACGCACACACACATGCATATGCACACACACATGGACACGCACACGCACACACGCACACACAAACCCACACACACAGAGACGCACACGTGCACACACACTTACAAGAAAATGTGCACACACGCACACACACACGCACACGAACATGCACATGCACACACACACATGCACATGCACACGCACACGCACACGCACATGCACATGCATACATACATACATAGGCACAGGCACATGTACATGCACAGACACTCATTCATACATATGCACACGCTCAGACAAACACATCACCACACAAGCACATGCTCACACATACACACAGACACGCACACACAAACGCACAAAGACACACACACATGCACACACACTTATGCGTGTAGACACACACACGCACACATACACGCATACGCACATGCACACACACATGCACATGCACACGCACACGAACACAATACAAACACGCCAAGTCGACGCTCACACACACCGCACATGAAAACACCCACACACACTACGATGCACATGCACACACACACGCCCACACGCCCCCCAATCGCCCCACGATGCACACATATGCACAAGCACACACACAGCACATGAACATACACAATGCACACGAAACACGCAACACGCCAAACGCACACTGCACAGCAAAGCCACATGAACACACACCATGCATAACACACGATGGACACGTCACCGAAGCTACACACGTACACGCTCACTCACACATACACACGCACATAGTCACACAAGTGCACACACATGCACACACACACACATACACAAACGCACATTAACAGGTGCACGCACACACAGACCCACCGCACATACAGATGCACACGCGCGCAAACACTTAGAAGCACACACACACAGACACGCACACACATGCACACAAACGCACACACACACACACATCCACATGCACATGCACAAGCACACACACACGCACATGCACATGCACACGCACTCGAAGCACGCACCCGCACGCACGCACTCAACACCAATCACACATACAAAAACACCACACACGCACGACCCGGACACCCATATGCACACACACACAAACAGCACCAGCATTAGGAACCACAAACAGCAAACACGCACGTAGACGCATCAAAACACACATGCACATGAAAAACACACACGCAGACACATACAAATGCACGATGAAACACACACACGGACACACAACAACATGCACAAGCAACAATGCGCACGCACACTCACATGCAAATGCACAACACACAAACATGCACTACACCGCAACAATTACAGCACACGCACACTAGGAACCATACATATGCATACACATGCACACACACATGCACACGCACACACACACACACATGCAAATGCTCACACATACACACGCACACGCTCACTCACACATACACACACACACGCTCGCATAAGAACATGCAGACACACACGTAGATGCAGATGCACATGCGCACACAGACACACACACGCAATGGCACCCACAGCACCACACAGGCCGCACACAAGTAAACACAATTAAAGAACACGCAAACACACATGCACACACACACGCACATGCACACCCACACTCACACACACACACACACAAAAACACACACATGCACACACACATGAACACACACAGAGAAACACGCACATGTAGATGCTCAGACGCACCTCCAAATGAACACACACACGTAGACACAGATGCACATGCATACATACACGCACATGCACACGCTGATAGATACACACGCACACGCTCACTCACACATACACACAAAGACGCTTGCACAAGCATACGTAGACGCAGACGCACATGCACACATACACGCACACACACGCACATGCAAAGGCACAAACGAACACACAGACCCACATGCACACACAGATGTACATGCGCACACAAACGCACATGCACACGCACACGCACACACACACATGCACACCCACACATGCACACACACACACACACACATGCACATGCACACAGATACACACACGCAAATGCACACACACACACACATGCACATGCACACGCACACACACATGCACACACACATGCGCACACACACGTACCCACATGCACATGCACATGCACACGCACACCCACACCCACACACACACATGTACACACACTCACACACCCACACACACCCACACACGAACGCACACGCACGCCCAACAGCACATCGGCACACGGAACACACCACACAAAAAATGCAACGCAGCTGCTCACCTGGAGATGCACTATGAACACACCACGTGAGAGGCACAGATAGACATACACGCACATGTACACACACACACACACACACATGCACATGCACACACACATGGACACGCACACGCACACACACACACACATAGAAACACACACACAAACCCAGACACACATAGATGCACACGCGTACACACACTTACAAGAAAACGTGCACACATGCATAGGCACAGGCACAGGAACAGGCACACACACACGCACACGATTATGCACATGCACACGCACACGCACATGCACATGCATACATACATGCACAGGCACAGGCACATGCACATGTACAGACACTCATTCATACATATGCACACGCTCACACAAACACATGGTCACACAGACACACGCTCACGCATGCACACGCACACGTACACGCACACGCGTAAAGACACACACACATGCACACACACTTATGCGTGCAAACACACATGCACACACATATGCACATGCACACACACATGCACATGCACACGCACACAAAAACACACACAAACACGCACACGTAGATGCTCACATGCACATGCACATGAACACACACACGTAGATGCACTCGCACACGCACATGAACACATACACGCACACACACTCGCACACACGCACACATATGCACATGCACAGACACACACGCACATGCACATGCACAGGAACACACACACAAACACGCACATTCAGATGCTCACACGCACATGCACATGAAAAAACACACGCAGACGCACAGACAAACGCACATGATAACACACACACACACATGCAAACGGACACGCACACGCACACTCACATGCACTAGCACACACACACGCACATGCACATACACACACACACATAGACACCCATACATATGCATACACACGCACACACACATATACATGCACACGCTCACACAAACACATGCACACGCTCACTCACACATTCACACGCACACGCTCGTATAAGAACATGCAGACACACACGCAGACGCAGATGCACACACACACACACACACTCACACGTAATGACACACACGCCACACAACAGCGCACATGGCACCACACAGTTACAAACACAAGCACACGGCACACACATGCAACATGACACACCACAAGCAACACGCACACGCAGCAAACGCCGACTTGACACACACGCACATAAACACCCACACGCACACACAAACACATGCACATGCAGACACACAAAAACACACACACACACGCACATGAACACACACACACAGAAACACACACACGTAGATGCTCAGATGCACATCCAAATGAACAAACACACGCAAATGTAGATGCATACGCATACACACACGCACATGCACACGCACATTCACACGCACACATGCACACGCTGATAGATACACACACACACACTCACTCACACATACACACGAAGACGCTTGCACAAGCATACGTAGAAGCAGACACACACGCACACGCAGACCTACATGCACACGTACAAACACACAAACGCGACACGAGAGGTCAAATGCAAACAGGACCCACAGGCATCACCTAGACGCACTGCACAAAATAGACGCAAATGTACACGCACACGCACACGCAAACATGCACACGCACCACAACACACATGCACACCCACACGCAACACGCACACACACACACAGTTACCACACCGCACATGCACATGCACCCGAACACACAACACCAACACACACAAAACATGCACACGCAGGAACTCAGACGCACATGCAACATGAACACACCACGAGACGGCACACGCAGATGAAGATGCACACGCACATGCACACGCACACGCTCACTCACACATGCACTGGCTCATGCATGCACACACAGAGGGACCCCCCCAAAACAGCAAACGCTCATCACACATGCACATAGCTATGTGGAACACACACACACAAACGCAACACGCACACACGCAAACACACACCACACACCAAGCACATGCGACACACCAAAACATGAACACAAAACACAGAACACGGCACACGAACAAGCACACCGCACAGGCACATGCAAACAGCACGCGCAAAGCACATGGACACGCACACGACACGCACATGCCACACACACACACACACATGCACAGAGGAAACATGCAGATATTTAGCTCACTTTTACTCTAACTTCTTCTTTCCCTCTCCCCCTCGTTTCCCTGTCTTCCCCACTTCCCGCCTTCCTCCCCATCCCCTATGGTTCCTATTCCTCTTTTCCCTTCCTTTCCTTTCTGCTCTGTCGCCCACTCCCCTTCCTTTCGTTTTCTCTCTTCCAGCTTCCGCCGTGACACCCTCTCGTCTACCTCCCCTTCCCCCTCCCCCCCGCCCCTTTCTTACTCTCGCCGCGTACACGCACATGCACATGCACATGCACATGCACATACACATGCACATGCTCACACACACACATGTTCACACAGGCAAACGCTCACACACACGCAATCGTAGACGCAAAGGAAAAACAAACAATCATGCATGCGCAGACGCTCACATGCACATGCACATGAACACACACACGTAGATGCAAACGCACAGGCACACGCACACCGACTCACACACGCACATGCACACACACATGCAAATGTACATACACACACATGCACACACACAAGCACATGCACATGCACATGCACACACGCATGCATACACACATGCACACACTCACACATACACACAGATGCTCACTCACACATACACATGCACACACTCACACAAGCACACACACACGCACATGCACATACACAAACGCACACGAACACTTAGAGGAAAACGTGCACACATACACATAGACCCACACGTACACACAGACACACACACGCACACATACTTACAAGCACACACACACGCACATGAACACACACACTAACACACACACACACACGCACACGCATATGCACAAGCACACACACACGCACATGCACATGCACACGCTCACGCACACCCACACGCACACAAGCACACACACACACTCACACACACACACACACACCCACACACACATGCACACGCACACCCACATGCACATGCACCGAGCACAAAACACAAACACGCACGGCACAGGAACACACACACAAACAGGACACGTAGGAAACTAACACACATCACATGAAAACACACATGCAGACGCACACGCACACACGCACAGACACACACACACATGCACACTCACACACACAAATACATGCACACACACAAAGACGCCTATGCACATGCACACACACACGCACACGCACACACATATACATGCAGACACACACACACACACGCGCTCACACATACACATGTAAACACACATACACACACTGACACATACACACGCACAGGCTCACTCACACACACGCAAACGCTCGCACAAGCACATGTAGACGCACATGCACACGCACATGCACATGCACACAAACATGCACGCGAAGAGGCACACATGCACACACAGACGCACACGTGCACCCAAACTTAAAAGAACACGCACACAAACACATGCAGACGCAAACACACATGCACACACACACGCACATGCACACCCACAAGCACACGCACACAACACAGCACACACACACATGCGAGCACACACACATGCGCACACACATGCACACGCACATGAACACACACACACAAACATGCACGTAGAAGCTCAGACACACATGCACATGAACACACACACGTAGATGCAGATGCACACGCACACGCGCACGCACATGCACATGCACATGCACACGCACACACAAACGCACACGCACGCACACACATGCACATTCAGAAGCACAAATGCACACGCTCAGACATACACACACACACACACATGCTCACTCACACATGCAATTGCTCGCGCACAAGGACACGCACAAGCACACGCATATGCACACGTGCACACACACTTAAAAACACACGTTCACACACATGTACATGCACATGCACACGCACACGCACATGCACATGCACATGCACACACACACAGACACGCACACGCACATGCACACACACACGCACAGGCACATCCACAGGCACATGCTCACGCACATACACACACACATGCACAGGAACACGCACATGCACATGCACATGCACACACACTCACACATACACATGTAAATGCTCACACACAGAGATGGTCACACAGGGACACGATCACACATACCCACGCACACGCTCAATGCACCCGCACATTACAATCGCACATACAAATGCCACGTAAACGCACATGAACACATGCTTATGCGTGCAGACACACCAATAACCCACCACAACAGGACACGCACATGAACACACACCACAAAACACGCCAGTTAAAATGATCAAACACACACGACATGGAACACACACACACAATACCCCACGCACACGCACACGCACACCCACTCGCAAACGCGCACATTACATGAACATGCACACACACAAAGCAAATGACACAGTTACACACGCCACAGTGCACATTGCACACGCACATGCAAATGACACACGCACACGCAATACACACATGCACATGCTTCACAACCATATTGCAATAGATGCTCATCACACATACCACAAGTAACCACTCACACAAGCACACGACTACACAAAAAGCACAGCACCACAGACCAACAGCACACAAAAATGCACACGCACACACAGACCCACACGCACACGCACACACGCACACATACACACATGCACATGAACATGCACACGCACACGCACACCCACACGTACACATGCATACATACTCACACATACACACCAACACACGAATGCAGACGCGCACCCACATACACACGCACACGGAACACACACAAACATGCACACGCACAGGAACACACACACAAACATGCACACGCAGACGATCACAGGGACATGCACCATGAACACAACACGCAGACTGCAAAAAACAGATGCACATGCACACGCACAAGCACACACACACACGTACATACATGCACATGCACATGCATAGACAGACATAAACGCACATGCACACACACATGCAAACACACATGCACATACACACACACATGGACATGAACACGCACACACACGCACACACAAACCCACACACATGCAGACACACACACGCACAGACACTTACAAGCAAATGTGCACATATGCACACACACAGGCACACACACATGCACACGAACACAACTGCACATTCAAAACACACCACACACAGGCACGCCACAAGCACATGCCACAAGCACAGCATACATACAGAACATGCATAGGCACATGCACATGCACAGACAGTCATTCATACTACGCAACGCTACACAAAACACAGGGTCACACTGGCAAAAGCTCACACATGCACAGCACATGAACCAACACCAGTAGATGCAAATGAAACACACACACGCCACTCGCACACGCGCAAAAACATATGCCCATGCACACGAACATAAGCAAGCACATGGCAACGCACACGCCACGCACATGACAACAAAGCGCATACGCACATGCACAAACACGCACACTGGACACCCTCATAGATACACACACACATGCTCACTCACACATACACACGCACATAGTCACGCAAGCACACACACATGCACACACGCACGCACATACACAAATGCACATGAACACACGCACGCACACATAGACCCACATGCACATACAGACGCACACGCGCACAACCACTTAGAAGCACACGTACACACACGCACACACACACACACACACACACACACACACGCACACACACACGCACACGCACACGCACACACACACACACACACAACACACACGCACACGCACATGCACACGCGCACGCGCACGCACACGGACACCCACACCCACACCCACACGCACACACGAACACACACTAAGACATACACACACACCCACACATGCACGCTCACGGACACCCATATGCACACACACACACACAAACATCCACACGCATAGGAACACACACAAAAACACACTCATGCAGATGCTCACACGCACATGCACATGAAAACACACACGCAGACGCACAGACAAACACACATGAACACACACATGCACACACACACATGCACACACACACGCACACTTACATGCACATGCACACAAACACGCACATGCACATACACACGCATAAATACATGTACACGCACACATAGATGCCCATACATATGCATAGACACACCACACAACACACCACATAATTGCACACACAACATGCCACATGCTCCAACAAATCCATCACGACAAAAGCTCATCACTCACAATACACAACGCACCGCTTGCATAAAACACGCAGATGCACACAACAAACGCCCAACACACCGGCACCACGCAATGGCACACACGCCACACACCGCCGCACACGGCACACAACACTTACACGCACAACCACACGCCACACGAAAATGACACCCACACCCACATGTACACGCACACGCAAATGCACATGCACACACACACATGCACACCCACACGCACACGCACACGCACAGACACATGTACATGCACACACACACACAAAAACACGCACATGCACACGCACGTGAACACACACACATAGAAACACGCACATGTAGATGCTCAGACGCACATCCAAATGAACACACACACGTAGACGCAGATGCAGACACATACGCACACGTACATGCACACTCACATTCACACGCACACATGCACACTCACATTCACACTGACACATGCACACGCTGATAGATACACACGCACACACTCACTCAAACATACACACGAGGATTCTTGCACAAACAGACGCACATGCACACGTAGACGCAGACACACATGCACACGCAGACCTACACGCACACGTACACGCACACACACGCACACGTAGAGGCACAAACGAACACATAGACCAACCTTGCACCACACAGACGCCATGCACAACAAGACGCACATGACACACGCACACGCAACAGCACACACGCACACATGCACACACCACATGCACACGCACACGCACACGCACACGCCCATACATACGCACATGCACTAGCACACGCAAACACGCACACAGCACACCCACATTGCACACAACACAACATTGCACATGTGCACAACATGCACAATTAACAGAACACAAAAACACAACAAAAAACCCATGCACAGCAGACAACTCAGACGCACATTGCACATGAACACACCACGCACACGCAGATGCACACGCACATGCACACGCACACAATCACTCACACATGACACTCGGCCCTTTTTTTTTCACCGGCTGTTTTGCACACACACATGCTCACTCACACATGCACTTGCTCATGCTTGCACACACACACACACACACACGCACAAGCACACACATATGCACACACGCACACACACACCACCACACACAACAAAGAGAGCGCGACGGTGCGCGGCGCCAACGCACACGCCACATGCACATGCAGATGCACACGCACACGCACATAAACACGCACATACACATGCACATGCAGATGCACACGCACACACACATAAACACACACAAGCAAACTGAGCGCAACGCACACGCACACGCACATGCACATGACACGCACACGACACGCACACGCACATGCACATGCACTATGCGCCCACATCACACATGACACATGGCCACGATCACACACACACACACACACACATGTTCACACAGGTAAACACTCACACACACACGCAATCGCAGACACACATGCACATGCACATGCGCACGCACATGCACATGCACAGGAACACACAAACAATCATGCACACGCAGATGCTCACACGCGCACACACATGAACAGACACACATAGATGCAAACGCACACGCGCACGCACACCCACTCACACACGCGCACACACATGCACATGCACACACACATGCACATGCACCATTACAACAGATGCACCACGCACAACACACAACATGCAAATGAACACCACATGGATACACACATGCACACGCTCAACATACACACACGAAGATGCTCACTCATAATACACATCCACAGACTCACCAAGCAACGCAAACGGACATGCACACGCACATACACAAACACACACAAACACGCAGAGGAACTCGTGCAAACACACACACACACACACACACACACACACAGAGACCCACACATACATGCAGATGCACACACGCACACATACTTACAAGCACACACACGTACACGCACACATACATGAACACGCACACACACACACGAACACGCACACACATATGCACACGCACACGCTCACGCACATGCACACGCACACGCTCAGACACCACCGCCACACATGCACACACAAACACAATCACACACACGCACGCACCACGAACGCATGATGCACGACGACACGGGAATACAATCACCCACAAAAATTGCCACGGACGGAAAACAAACACAGAACCAAACACGCAATGCAAAACAAAACACGCACATTGCTCATGAAAACAACACAGTAACGCACAGAAGAAGTACACACACACGGCACACACACACCACATGCAACACACACACTCACATGCACATGCACACACTCACAGACACACACGCACATGCACATACACATGCACAAATACATGCACACACACAGAAACACCCATGCACATGCACACAAACATGCACATGCTCACTCACACATACACACGCAAACACTCGCATAAGCACACACAGACGTAGAAGTAGACACACATACACACGCGCATGCACATGCACACAAACACGCACGAGAAAAGGAAAACATGCACACATAGACGCACACGTGCACCTAGACTTACAAGCACATGCACACACACATGCAGACGCAAATGCACATGCACACACACACACACACATGCACACCCACACACACACGCACACACACATGCACATGCACACACACACATGCGAGCATACGCACACGCACACACACATGCACACGCACACGAAGATGCACACAAAACGAACTGCCAGACATCAGACACACATGCCACCATGAACACAACACATTAGACGCAGACGCCAGAAGTCGCTGCACATGCACACGCACACGCACAGGCACACGCACACGCACATGCACACACACACATTCAGAGGCACACATGCACACGCTCACACATACACACACACACATGCTCATGCACACACACACACTTGCTCATGCATAAGGACACACACAAGCACACACATATGCACACGTGCACACACACTTAAAAGCACATGTTCACACACATGCACATGCACATGCACATGCACACGCACACACACATGCACACGCACACACACATGCACACGCACACGCACATGCACCACACACGCACAGGAACATGCACATGCACATGCTCACGCAATGCATAGGACACACATGCACATGTGCACCACAAACGCACACATTACACACGACAGATCACACACCAAATCCGGTCACACAGACTGATCAAAATACACACGCACACGCTCACATGCACCCACACATGCAATCGCACATACACATGCACACGCACACGCACACGCACATGCACACACACTTATGCATGTAGAAACACATACCCACACACACAAGCAACACGGCAAACGCACTATGCGCACAGCAATGAACACACAACAAACACACACAACACACCACACCCACACACACACACACACACGACGCTCACACGACCACATGCACATGAAACAAAACACAGTCAGACGCAATGACACACACGCACAGCCACTCGCACGCGCGCACACACATGCACATGCACATAAACACGCACATGCACATGCACACGCACACGCACATGCACATAAACATGCACACGCACACGCACATGCACACACACTCACAGACGCACATGCACATAAACACGCACATGCACACACACATGAACACACACACAAACACACACACGCAGAAGCTCATGCACATGCACATGCACACACACTCTGTAGTGCCCACTCTCCTTTGAAACTGTTTAGACACTGACCTTGACAGTATTGATCATATTTTGGACATAATTATGTTTTGATATAGTATGATGTGTATATGCTAGATCATGGATTCCTATGGACATTATTATGTTTTGATTAGCATGATGGTTAGATGGTTAGACTATGGATTATAATTGATCTGGATTCAGTTTATTGTGCTTAAGGATCATTGAGGCATTTTATTATTATGTGGATAATGATATACTAGTTGACATGGACAGGTTATTGATGTTAATTTTAGACATGTGACATTGATTATTATGAATAGCTCTAGTATAGAAATCTATTGGATGACGATATAGTTACAAATTGAATTTTAATGATAAGTATCGACTCCTTGATATTGTTGTGATTTAAAATTAATAATTTTATGTTTCTTATATCATTTGGATGTTTTGATGTGGCCACGAGGCTGAAGGAGGTATTTTACAGGTTAAAATCACAATAATATTGGGGGACTGGAGACTAACCATATTGGAATTCAGTGTGAAATCAACAAGGTCACCATGGTAACTGTGTTTGATTGTGTGTTTAGTTGTTAGGATTTCCCATGGGGGGATTTCCATTATTGTGACCATAGGGGCATATGTGTGTTTTTATTATGTGTTCCCTTTTTAATTATTGTTGTATGTATTCTATTTGTAATGTGCTCTTTATTTTAAAGTGATAGTATGATGTCAGAGTCATATAGATAAAATTTAATTAAATTAAATAGGATGTGGAAAGTGAAATTAAATGTTATTGTCTTGGTTGAAAGAATGAAATTTATTTACATTTTATAAATCATATGGAAATTAAATTTGATGGTTGTTCTAAAGTTTGTAAAAAAAAATAAATGTCATAAAAATAAATGCATTTTAAAAGAGTGTGTAAGTTACCAAGTATGGGTTGTGTAAGTGAAGTGATAGATTGTGTAAGAATTTGTAAAAGGTTGTAAGAAGATTTTGGAAGGTCAAACACTCCATCTCTCTTTTGAAATTTGAATTTGAGCTTGGAGGACAAATTTGGAGGCTTGTGGGACAAGTTAAACTTGTCCCACACCTCTCAAAATCCTCCACCAACCATGTCTATTAATTTGGAGTCAAAATCAGATTATTTTATTACATTTTGACATGTTTTTATGTAAGTATTGATTGCACTTGTCTTACAAAAGTTAAATGCAATCCTTTTGTGGTATGGGCTACATTGTGTATGTAAGTAATTTTGTCATTTTCATTTATTATGATTTATTTTTCCTTGATGTTGAATGCTTTTGGGATGAGGAACAATGATGTGTCATCCCACTTGGAATCCACATCATCCTCTCCCTCTATCTCCTTTAAAAATTGAAATTTCCTCTCATTTGAGGTTGTTGAAAGTTGGAGATTGCACTCTTGGGTCAAATTTCTCTTGCTTTTGGGAGCTTGCTTGGTGGAAGAAGTGGAATTACTTGTGCATGCATTCCCCTTCCTGATTTGGGACTGTTTTTTTGGTGAATTAAAGACTGTTGTTTTGGAAGCAAGTCTCCATTATGGAGAGGTAGGCTCTCATTTTTTTTTAAATTGTTGTTTTTCCCTCTTTTAGCATGATTTGAATGTGTTGTGTTTGCATTTTTTTTTAGAGGGATGGGTAGAATGCTTAGGGCATGGTGTGGAGGAAGACTATGAGGTTTATCAGAGGAGGGATAAGGAAATTGCCATTTGTTATTTGTTCTTGGGAGGGAATTTTGGTTTGGGATCCACCTAGGAAAGGAAATTGCCTTGCATTTCCTATTGGGGAAGGTATAAGGGATAAATTTGGAGGAGGGATAAGGAGGGGTTGAGGAGGGATAAGGTTTATGGGATTGCTATGATCTTGGTGGTTTGCTCTTGGTGGATGCCCAAAATTCAACTTGGGAGGCATAAGGAGACCTCCATAGTTCTTGCTCTTGCTTGGCTTGCTTGCTTTCTTGGAGAAGAATCCTTTGTTTTGTTCGAAATTGATTGTTGTAGTAGAGACCTACATATTATTGCCTTGTGTTTATTTGTGTTTGTGAATGTATGCTTGTATGTGAAGAAGCCATGTTGCCATGAGTTGAATTATCATGCTTCATTTCAATATGGTTGGGGCTCGGGGGCCAATGGGGAAAGATGGATTCTATTTTCCCATTAGGTATCTTGGTTGGGTGGAGAGTGTTGCCTTTCCCCCTTCCTTGTAGTGATTCAAAGATGAATAAAGAAGAAGAAAACAACAAGCTGCTGTTTGGGGAAAGAATAAAATAGTTTGATAGTCCTCTTTTCTTAAGAAAATTGAATGTAACCCTTCCCACTTAGAGTGGATGAATGTAATTGATGTTGAAATGTGAGATGTTACCTTGTAATTGGAAGTTGTAATTGAATTGAAAAATGTATTCTCTGTTTTACCTTGGGAAGATAATGTAATTGATATCCATACTTGCATGTTTGAAATTTGAAATCAAATAAAATTGGAAAGGAGTTCGGTTGTAAATCTATTTGACCTCTCAATAAAGGATGGCATTGATTCTTTTAATTCTTTTGGAATGTGCATACTGGATTGTATTGAATGTTTTGAATTACATTTGTTGTTTGAAATGGTATCACTATAAAAAAAAAATGCATGAAGAATAAACGACAGCATTCTGTTTCCTTGTTTTATTGTCAAATTTAGATATCAAAATGGTGCCATCTACTTTAAGTAATAAATTAGAGCAATAGGATGTTACAGATTGGAAATGAAAATGCTTCCACTTTGGAAATTGTAAATTGACCTTTAAATTTTTAGTAATTGAATTCTGTTTTCTTTGGAATTTGACACTGGAATTAATTCATTAAATGCACAGTTCAGATTCATAACTAAAATTAAGGAACGAGATAAGAAAATTTAGATGTATTAAGGTTTATAAACCTTGTGGAAATGCAACAATTAAAATGATCATCAAGAACTGCATCAAACTAGATTTTGAACTTGCATAATAGATTTCTTATCAAAAGATGCAAAATATATCAGTTGCAACCCAATACATAATTTGAACCTGGAAAACACTCTTTAAACACACCCATGATCATCCCTCCATGTTCAATTTACATGTTGAGGAGAAAGGGAATCAAAATTGAACGAAACTTGCAAGTTGGAAAAACTGCCAGTTTTAAAATTATAATTCCCTGCAGATCAATTTCTTAAAATTGACCCTCTAAGCTTCACCAAATTCTAAAATTGATGAATTCTGTACAAAAAGGACTCCGAGAGATTTTTGGAAAGTCCTTGTTTTCCTAAAATGGAGTTTCCTATCAAAAGTTGTGGCCATTTGAAGTTTTACTTCAAAATGGTTATCCCAAACCAAAAATAAATTAATTCGACCTTAGAAAATTTAAATTTTGACTTTGGAAAAATTTCCTAAAAATTTCCGCGGGCCCCGCCAACCTCTCATCCTATCAGAAGTTGCCACGTGGCACCTTGGAGGGCATGCCCTTAATAAAAACTTAACTTTTTGAAAATTTGCCTTGGGAAAATTTTCACAAATTTCCCCGTAACCCCGCGGACCCCAACCAATCACGTGCTGACACGTGGCAGGGGGGTGCGCAGATCAAAATGGAAAACTTAACCCTTTTTGCCCTTTTGGAAAAATTTCTCTTTTTTCTCCACCATCCCGTGGCGAATCACAAAGCGCCACGTGGCCATTTGAGAAAGTGCGGAGGCATGGAGGAAAATTTTCCTTTGGAAAATTGAGACTTTGGTTTTTCCTTTGCCGAACCGAACGAATCACGTGATGACACGTGGCGTTTGGGAAATTTTTCTCAATTTTCTCCCTATCCCCGCAGACCTCTAAGGGAAAATTTTCCCCTAAAACTCCGCCCGGCCATAACTTAAGTTTTACAAGGAGTTAGGAGAACTTCTTTATATGGTTGGAAAGGTGAGGAAATTTCCTATCCAATGAGCCTAGTTTATGAAAGTTTTGATAATCCTAAGTGTGTGAAAAATCTAGTTGAATTTCAGGGCTTGATAGAGAGCATGCCTGGCGATAAATTTCTCCCTGAACTTTAGTAAAACTTGTAACCCCCAAATTGGAACCTTGTAAACTTGTTATAAGATAAAGATGGAAATCTTGTGTTTGGTTAATCAGAATCTATTCCGGAACCTATTGTTTTCAAACTAGTATCTTGCTACTTGTTTGTAGACCCTTCTTACAAAAAATAAAATTATTCGATAATTTTCCTAGTTTGTTTCTTGGTCTCATGTGGTAGTTGAAGTGGGCATTACACACTCACACACGCAGATGCACATGCACATGCACACACACTCACACACGCACATGCACATAAACACGCACACACACATGCACATGCACATAAACACGCACATGCAAATGCACATGAACACACACTCAAACACACACACGCAAACGCTCAAACGCACATGCACATGAACACACACACGTAGACGCACACGCACACGCACACCCACTCGCACACGCACACACATGCACATGCACACACACACACATGCACATACACACACACATGCCCATGCACATGCACATACACATGCACACACACATGCATACACACATGCACACGCTCACACATACACACGCACACACTCGCACAAGCACACGCACACGCACAAGCACATACACAAACGCACACAAACACGTGCACGCACACACAGACCCACACGCACACACAGACGCACATGTGCACGCACACTTACAAGCACAGACACATGCACATCCACACGGAACACATACACAAACATGCACACGTACAGGAACACACACACAAACACGCACACGCACATGCTCATGAAAACACACAAGCAGACGCACAGATAGACGCACATGCACACACACACGCACACGCACATGCACATGCACATGCAAATGTACACACATGCACATGCACACGCACATGCACACGCACACATGCACACACACTCAACATAACACCACCAAAAAGATGCACACGCACACCCAACATGAAAACGTGACATGGAAACACACAGAAGAAACACACGCAAGCAGAGATGCTCGCACGGACATGCACAGAACACACACACGCAGATGCAAGAAAAGAAAGGACATCCCACAACACGCACACACCCACACCCCCCCCGCACAACACACAAGCCACACCCACACGATACACACGCAACGCACACACCACGGGACAGGGCAAACGCACATGCAGACCCCACACAACACACAGATCGCACACGCGCACACAAACATTTACAATTGAACGCGCACACACCCCCGACAGCACACACACACAAGATAGGCATATATAGCACATGCACACGCACACGAAACACACACAACTACGGACACGCAAAGCAACATGCACAAAAAGCACATGCCATGCACATACACTAAACAATACACCACACGCTCACCCTTCTCATGGTCACACAGGCACACACTCACACATACACACGCACACGATAAAACGCACATGCACACATTCTTATGCGTGCAGATACACACACCCACACACACACGCACACGCACACGCATATGCACATGCACACGAACACACAAACAAACACGCACACGCACATGAAAACGCACACATAGACGCGCACGCACACACACATGCACACGCACACGCGCACACACACACACGGACATGCACAAACACACACACATAGTCACTCAAGGACACGTACACGCATACGCACACACACATACACAAATGCACATGAACACGCACACGCACACATAGACCTACACAGACATACATACACACACGCACACAAACGCTTACAAGTACATGCACACAGGCACATGCATACGCACACGCACACGCACGCACACACGCACACGCACATGCACACGCACACACTCACACACACTCATACATACACACACACCCACATTCGCACGCAAATGGACACCCATATGAACACACACACAAACATGCACATGCACAGGAACACACACAAACATGCACACGCAGACACTCACATGCAAAGAACATTGATAAAAACACACACGCAGACGCCACAACAGAAAGACGCAAATGAACACCACCAACGCACACACCACACACACACACGCACAGCCACACACCCACTCAAAAATCAAAGGCACACAAAAAAACTCTCACACACAAACGTACAGGCACAACAACACACACAAATACATGAACCAGCACACACAGACAACCCCATGCAATGTACACACACCGCACACGCACCGCAATGCACACCACATGCACACACTCACACATACACACCACACACTAACTCAACATACAAACGGCACACGCTCATCACACATACACACGCACATGATTGCATAAGAAATGAAAACGCACACACACACGCCACACGCACACCCGCACGCTAAAAGGCACAACACCAACACACAGGCGCACTTATCGTGCGCCAAACAATTACAAAGAAGACGCCACCAACACACAAACACAGGGCACATGACATGCCACACACAAACACACCACACCACACCCCACCCACCACACAACCCAAACGCACAGCGACCCACACACGCACATGCACACCAACACGCCACTAGGACACACACAGGCACATGACACGACGCGCGCACACACACGCACACGCAACGCACAAACATGCAATGCACACGAACACACACACAAACCAAAGACACACAGCACTCAGGATGCACATGACATGAACCACACACACGTAGACCAGATGCACACGAACATGGACACTTGCACACACATTCACATTGCCAAAAATGCACACGCTCACACTACACACGCACATGCTCACTAACACCTGCAGGACGCTCTTACGCACAAGCAACAAGACAAGCACATGCATATCCACACGCACAAGCACACACACATGCAAATCGCACACCCACACGCACAAGCACATGCACACGCACACCGCATTTATCAATGCACAGCACATGCACACACACTCAAACATACAATAGGCACACACAAACGTTTATGCATATAGAAACACACCACCCCACACACGCAAGGAACACGGCACACGCAATGAACACAGCAGACGAAACACACACACAAACACGCACACACACACGAGCACACACACAAAGACGCACACACAGACGCTCACACGGACACGGACACGAACACACACACACAGGCACACACACAGACACAAACGCACACGCAAACGCACATGCACAAGCAAACACACACATGCACACACACACACATGCACATGCGCACACACACACATGCACACACACATACACATGCACACGCAAATGGACATGCAAATGCACACACACAATGCACATGCTCACACATACAACACTCTCAATCCACTTCGCATAACACAAGCACACAACGCCACACGAACACAGAGGCGCACACAAACAAACACAACAAACAAATGAATTCAACACACAAAGGCACCCAACAAAAACCACCACACACACACAGTAGCAAATAGAGGCAACCACGATGCACAAGATAACCAATACACACACATGCTAACGCACCCACTTGTGCACAAGCACACGACACGCAAATGCACACACAGACGCACGCGCACACATAGGGCACAGCCACCCACGCATAGAAACAAAATGAATACCCACAAGCAAGCACACCCCCAAACAAAGACACACAATCAATAGTAAGACAAAAAAGGCACACACCGCACACGACACACACCGAACACCATTGAAGGACAACAAACGCCAACACCAAGCACACCCATACCACACAGCAAACTTGCACACAAACATGCACATGCGCGCACACACACATGGACATCTAAACACCGCACACGGACACACACACGGAACATGGACAAGCACACACACACGCACACACTGCACATGCTCACAGATACCCATGCACACAATCACTCACATTACAGACCACAACACGGTCAAACAACCGCAAGCACACACGCACACGAAAAACACACACAGCACATGACACCACACAAACACGAACACGCCATACGCAACACGCACACAAACACGAACACGATAAGCCACAACGACACGCCTAGAAAACAACCACATGTACACAACACAGCACATCCCAATGCACATGCACACCCCATGCATAGGCACCGGAGGAAAAGCACACGCACACGCACACGCACACGTAAGATGCACATGCAGAAACCCATGCACCAGCAATTATAAGGGCCGGCACAGGACCATGAACACCGCACACGCACCAGCACATGACCACGTAGCTTGCACTGCACATGTATAAGCACACACACTCACACACACTTATGCGTGCAGACACACACACCCACACCTGCATGCACATGCACATGCACACGCACACGAACACACAAATAGACATAAAAACGCACACAAACACACATGTAGACGCTCACACGCACACGCACATGAACACGCATGCAAACACACACCACAGACGCCCATGCACACAAAATGCAAAACATATATCCACACGACACGCACACACACATGCACAGGGACACACACACGACACGAACGAGCACAGGCATATACACACGCAACATGACATGCACAGCACACGCACATGACAGCACACAACCCCAACACGAACACGCAAACCGCACACACACACACATCACTCCACATACACACGCAAACGGCGTCGCAAAGCACAGACGCTCGCACAAGCACACACACTCGCATACACACACACACACTAAGAGACTCACAGTCACACGCATTTACAAGCACAAACACACACACACACACACCCGCAAACACACACACGCGCACACGCACATGCTCATACACGCGCGCACATACAATGCCATCTGCACACGCACTAAGAGACTCCCCGTCACATGCATTTACACGCACAAACACCCGCACACGCACCCACAAAACACATTGCACATCGCACACGCGCATGTCATACAGCGCACCACACAACACACTTTCCACATGCAACGGCCACACACATACCCAGCACAAACACAACCAGGCACATGCACAGACACACGCACCAGGCACAGACACCACACACCACGCACAGGCACACGGGGACACACCATGCACACGCACCACGCACTATGCACACACCCACAGGACGCACATGACACCATGCACAGATAGCATACGCACACACACTAGCAGACACACGCCATCAAAGCACACATCCGCACACACAAACACTCAACACACTCATCCACACCAAGTGCACGGGCATATGCCCACCCAAAGGAACATGCACACACCACACAAATAACACAGGCACATGCACAGTAAAGGCGCATGCACAGAAACACCACACACAAAGAGGGCACATACCACATGCACACAAATAGGCCACGCACAAGCAAAGGACATGCAACACACACACACACACACACACACACAACACTTACACACAGGGACACACACTCAAAACCAACATGCAACACAACACGCACATGCGGCACACACACCTACAAGCACCACACACACATGCAACACTCACACGCACACAACAAATTGCAACACCCACACCCCACCCAACCCACACGCAAAAAAGCAACACGGCACACACATATGGCACATGCACACACACAAGCACATGCACATGCCACACGCACACGTACACGGAAAACAAACACACACCAAATGCACACACATCGGCACACGAGCAACACCCACACACACACATAGGACCAGACGCACACACAGAATAACACGTGAAACACCACACTTACAGGCACACACACACAACACAACCACACACCACCAAACGAACACACACAAGAAAAATCACACCCCAGGACACGACACACACAGACATTGAGCACAAAATGCACAAGCAAACACACGCACGCACACAAACACAGAGAACACAAGCACACGCAAACAAGACCACACCACACGCACGTGCACAGTGCACACAAACTTACATGCAAAGTTCTTCCTGCACAACACACGCACATGTTGAAATGCACACGGAACACGCACACACACATGAACAGTACAATTCACATGCACATGAAAGGCACAAGCACAACCAAACGCACCACACACACGGCATCATGAACCCACACGACAAATGCACATGCACACACGCACACAACATGCACACAAAAGAGTACACGACCTGCATAAGCCACTCACACTACACGTACACACAAAAACAAAAATTACAAGCACGCACCTTGCACACACGCACCAAACACACGAAATGTCACACACACACGCCAAACGTACACGCAATGCACCTGAACACGGCCATACGCACATGTGCATGCACTGCACAGGCACGGCACATGTGCACATGGACACAACTAACACGATCACACCACACATGGTTCACATGGCAAACGCTCACCACATACACACGCACATGCAATCGCACATTAAACACTCACAACACATGCACACATGATTATGCGTGTAGAAACAATACCCACACCACACAGGCACAAGCACACACACATGAACACACAACAAAAACGCACACACAAGGCTCAACATGCACCATTGCTCCTGAACACACACACTAGAGAACACATGCACAGCACACGAAAACCAACTCGCACAAGCGACACACATGCCACAGCAACAAAAAAACACACGCAATGGCACATAACACATGACACGCACCATGCACATGCACCACACAGATCACACTGCATACGCTCACACATTACACACACAGATGCTCACTCACACATACACATGCACACACGCAAGAAGCACACACACGCACCACCGCACAGCACACACAATCACACATACACACACACATGCTCACCTACCACACATGGTCACACTGCACAGCATACGCAATAGCACAACACACGCACATTGAAACACGCCACAGCACATGCAACACCCACTTATGTGTGAAGACCCCCCACCATACCCCACCACACAGGCACAAAGCCACCACACATGAATGCCCCACAAACACGCACACGGCAGATGCTCAAACGCACATTGCCATGAACACAACACACGTAGGAGGCACAAGCAACCACTCGCCACACACTCGCACACATGTACATGGCACACACACAAGCAAATGCACATACCAAACGCACATGCACACGCACACGCATACGCACATGCAAATGCACACAACAATGCCATACACACAACACCATGCTCAAACATACACACGAAATATGCTCACTAACACCGACACACGCACACACTGACACAAGAACACACACACCTGCACGCCACATACAAAATCCGCCACGAACACATGCATGACACACGAGCTAACAGCAAACACGATGCACACGAACACACAGAACAACATGCAAACACAGACCCACATGCACACACAAACCCACATGCACACACGACCCACACGCACATGGACACACACACACGCACACATACGTACACACATGCACTTGGACACGCACACACACATGCACACCCACACATACACATGCAGACACAAACACACAACACACACACACCACACACGCAAGCTAACGAAAACCCACATGCACCACGCACATGGAACATAGACAATATTGCACACGCGACACTAAAGTAGCATGCAACTTGAAAAACAACACAAAGATGCACAGACGACGTAGATGCACACACACAGTACACACATTGCACATGCACTACGCACACGCACACGCAATGCACATGCAACGCCACACCACACCCACCCAACATGCACACACACTCACACAACACACACCCACACTGAACGCACACGCCAACACCCACATGCACAAGGCACACGGAAAACATGCACACGCACAAGAACACACACCAAAAACACGAACAGTAGGAAGCTCCTACGGAGATGCACATGAACACCACCACAAGCCGAGCACAGAAGGAATACACGCACACGCACATGCACAGGCACAGGATATGAACATGCACAGAACTCATAACTACATATGGTAACACGCTCACCAAGAACATGGTCACACAGGCACATGCTCACACACACACACGCACACGCACACGCACACGCACACGCACACACATGCACACATGCTTATGCGTGCAGACACACACACCCACATACTAGCATACGCACACACACACAAACACTTGGTCACACAGGCACACGCTCACACACGCACACACACACGCACACACACGCACATGCACATGCACACGCACACGAACACACACACAAACACGCACACGTAGACGATCACATGCACACGCACATGAACACACCACATGTAGATGCACAACACACGTACACGCAATCGCACACACGCACCCCATATGCACATGCCACACAACAGGTACATGAATTACACACCGCCACACGCACATGGAAATGCACACACAACGCATACAAAATGGAAAAGCTCACAGAATAAACACGCACATGCTCACTCACACATAACACATGCACACAGTCACACAAGCACACACACTTGCATACCACAACACCATACCAACCAAACTGCACATCCAAACGCGCTGCACACACAGAGTCCACACGAACATACATAGCAAACGCGCACAAACAGTTTTAAGAACGAAAGCAACATTTACGCACCCACACACAAAAACACACCCCACACCACACACACACACACAAGACACAAACACATTTGCCAACACGACCAAAAAACACACTCACACGCACACGCCACACGCGCCAGCGCCATGCACACGCAAATGCCCCACACCACACACGCCAAGCCCACACACGCCCCAAAGACAAAAATGCACATGAACAGCGGCAGCACACACGACCCACACGCATAAAGAAGCACGTTCGACCACAAAAACTTAGAATCACACGCACACACAACCGCGCACGCAGCGACGCGGAACCACAAACCACACACGCAGACACATGCAAAGCACATGCACACGCACAAAACACACGCACAGGCCAAACGCACAATGCACATTACACATGCACACGCACACGAACCCACAAACGGCACATGCACACGCACACATGAACACCACACTCACACCACACACACCCACACACGCAGCAAACGGAATACCAGATGGACAACACAAAAAACACGCCCACGACAGGACACACACACAACCGCACATCCAGGACCCACACGCACTGCACATGAAAACACACAAGCAAATTACACAGAAAATGCAACATGAATACACACACGGACACACACACACACATGCACACACACACACACGCACATGCACATGCACGCACCACCACCATGCCAAATTACACATGAGCAAATACATGCACACGCACACATAGACGCCACATGCACATGAAAACACCACCACAGATGCACAAAAAGATGCACATGGGAACACACACGCAACACACAAGCCGCACACACACAACCACACACACACACACAATGCCACACACAACGTACCGCACAACTCACATGTAATAGCAAACACCACACCACATGCACATACACAAGCACAAATAACATCGAACACGCACACTAGGAAGCACATACATTATCCATACACATGCACGCACACACAAATATACATGCCCACACACATGCACACCACTCACACAACAGTCGCCACACCCTTAGATAAGCACTGCAGAGCAGACAGAAGAAAAAACACACACACGCAAGGCACACACGCACACAACACGCACATAGCACACACACCTACAAGGCACACCACCCGTAACCACACCCATGCACAGCACACCCACACGCGCACGCACAAACACATGCACATGAACACACACACAAACACGCACACGCAGATGCTCGAGGCACAGCACACATTAACGGCTCGCACACGCGCGCACAACACAACACACAAAGACCCAAACACAACACACACAGATGCACACGTGCACACACACATACTAGCACACGTGCACACACACGCACATGCACATGCAAACGCACACGAACATGCACACGCAATGGCACCGCCACACGCACACGCACACGCACACGCACATTGCACCACATGCACCGCAAAGGCACAAGCAAACACAAACGCCACACAACACACGCCACAAAGATGCCATGCACATGCTGACGCACACACACTCACACTTTACACACACATATAGATAAAAGAACCACGTCACCAACAGCACCTGCACATGCCACATGCACATGAACATGAACACACATACGCACATGCTCACGCACATTGCACAGGACAGCACATTGCACATGCACACACCCTCACCACGCTCACCAAACAAGTTCATGGTCACAGTAGGAAACACTCGGTCACAAAGTACACACAAACACGCTCACTCACACCAAACACATGTCATCGCACATACACATTCACACGCACATGCAAAAAAGTTATGCGCGCAGGACACAAATACCCACACCCACAGGCACACGCACAGCACAGAAAAACACCCAAAAAATGCACACACAGATGCCGCAAACCGGCAACATGCTAATGCAAACAACAACATGTAGATGACACGCCACACCCACTCGCAAAACGCGCAACCACCATGCACATGCACACAAACACATCAACATTACACACACGCACACTCAGACGCACATGCACACGCACATGCACATGCACATACACACAGATACACACATGCACAAGCTCACACATACACACGAGATGCTCACTACACATACACATGCCCACACTACAATAAGCACACAAACCTGCACACATGCACACACACTGCACAGCAGACACAATCACACCATAACCACACGCACATGCTAACAGAACACAAATCGGGTCACAAATGAAAATGCTCACACATACACACGAACACGCTCACATTTGGCACACGCACCGCAATCGCACATAAACATTCAAAGAAAAAGCACACGGCACAGGCAAACACACTATGAGTGCAGACACATCATACCCACACACAAAGGCACAATCACACGCACATGCACCACGCACATGAACACATCCACAAACCCGAACACGCAGATGCTCAAACGACACATGCACTGAACACACCCGTAGAAGCACACGCACATCAAACGGCACACCCATCGCACACGGTTACACACAAGCACAGCACACACACAAGCCAACTGCACATAAACCCGCAAATGCATACGCAAATTCCACATGCGCACACACACGCATATAGACATGCACATGCTCAAACATACACACGAAGATGTCACTTCAACATAACAGCAACACACTCAGACAAGATACGCAACATACACAAACGTACTCGACACATGCAAACACACACAGAACCCACAGCAACAAAGATGCACACGCACACAGAGATGCACTGCACACAAAAACACTGCACACACACACAGACACCACACGACACACAGATGCCGCACGAAATATGCACAACAACACACACACAGAGGCACACGCACAACAGACCAACACCACCCACCAACGACCCCACACGCACACACCGACGTACACACATGCACATGCACATGCACACGCACATGCATAAAACAAACGTAAACCAGCAGACACACTCACACATAAACCACCCACCCACACACAAAACTCACCGCACACCCAACATTTGACACGCACATGGAACACACAAAAAACAAGCCACACGCACAGGAACACACACACAACACGCACATGCAGACACTCCACAGGAAATGCACTAGAACACACACACGCAGATGCAAAGACAGCCGCACATGCACACGAAAAAAAAAACACGCAAACACACACATACACCACATTTGAATGAACATGAACAACACACGCACATGCACATGGCACATCGCAACCCACACACCAACAGCACACACACTTTCCCACCACCACACATACACACACACCCGAACATTTGAACACACACGCCCACAGCCAACATGCACACGCACACGGACCACACAACAAACACGGCACACGCCCACACGCACAAGGCCCGCACCATGCAGGGGGGACACTCACAACGGAGATACACATGAACACACACCACACAGATGGAAAAATTTCCTTAAAAAATTTCCGCGTGGCCCCGCCTAATCCTCTTCATCCTATCAGAAGTTGCCACGTGGCACTTGGAGGGGCATTTGCCATTAATAAATAACTAACTTTTGAAAATTTGCATTGGGAAAATTGTCACAAGTTTCCCGGAACCGCGCGACCCCAACCAATCAGTGCTGACACGTGGCAGGGGGGTGCGCAGATCAAAATGGAAAAACTCTTTAAACCTTTTTGCCCTTTTGGAAAAATTTCTCTTTTTTCTCCACCATCCCGTGGCGAATACAAAGCGCACGTGGCCATTTGAGAAAGGGCGAGCATGGAGGAAAATTTTCCTGTGGAAAATTGAGAACTGTGGTTTTTACTTTGCCGAAACCGAACGAATCACGTGATGCACGTGGCGTTGGGGAAATTTTCTCAATTTTCTCCTATCCCCGCAGACCTCTAAGGGAAAATTTTCCCTTAACAACTCCGGCCCGGCAATTAACTTAGTTTTACAAGGAGTTAGGAAATTCGATATGGTGAAAGGGAGGAATTTCCTATCCAATGAGCCTCTAGTTATGAAAGTTTTGATAATCCTTAAGTGTGTGAAAAAAAATCTAGTTGAATTTCAGGGCTTGATAGAGAGCATGCCTGGCGATAACATCTCCCTGAACTTTAGTAAAACTTGTAAACCCCCAAATTGGAACATTTTAAATTTTATAGATAAAGGAATGGGAAATCGTGGTTTGGTTTACAGAATTATTCGAGAACCTATTGTTTTCAAACTTAGTAATTATTGCTACTTGTTTGTAGACCCGTCTACAAAACAATAAATTATTCGATAATTTACTTAGTTTGTTTCTTGGTCTCATGTGGGTAGTTGAAGTGGCATTACACACTCACACCACGGCAGATGCACATGCACATGCCACACCACATCAAACACGCACATGCACCATAAACACGAACACACACATGCACATGCACATAACACGCACATGCAAATGAACATGAACACCACACTCAAACACACACACGCAAAAAACGCTCAAAAGTCACATGCACTGAACACACACACGTAGACGCACACGCCACACGCCACCCACTCGCACACGGCACACACATGCACATGCACACACACACACATGCAAATACACACACACATGCCCATGCACATGCACATTACAACATGCCACACACATTTTGCCATAACACAAATGCACACGCTAACAATACACCAGCACAACAGCACGAAGCACACGCACACGCATCAAGCACATACAACAAACGAAACAAAAACACGTGCACGCACCACACAGACACCAACGCACACACAGACGCACATGTGCACGCCACTTACAAGCAACAGACCACATGACATCAACACGGAGAAACATAAACAAACATGCCACACGGCGGAACAAACACAAAAACACGCACAAGCACCATGCTCATGAAAACACACAAGCGACGCACCAGAAGACGCACAGACACACACACAAGCACAAGCACAGACACATGCACATGCAAAGTACCACATGCAATGCACACGCACATGCAACGCAACCATGCACAACACTCAAAATACATCCACACACACAGGAATGCACACGCACACCCACATGCACACGTACATGGAACACACACAGAAACACACGCACGCAGATGCTCGCACGGACATGCACATGAACACACACACGCAGATGCATAGAAAGACACACACACGCACACGCACCACACAGCACATTTGACATGACACCGCAACGAACAACACACGGACAGGCACACGCACATGCAGACCCACACACACACAGATGCACACGCGCACACACATTTACAATTGCACGCGCACACACACGCACATGCACACACACACAAGCATAGGCATATGCACATGCACACGCACACGCACACACACACACACACGGACACGCACACGCACATGCACAAGCACATGCACATGCACATACACTAATACATACATACACACACGCTCACACACGCTCATGGTCACACAGGCACACACTCACACATACACACGCACACGATAAAACGCACATGCCAAAGGCGTATGAGTGCAGAACCACACCCCACACACAACACGCACACACGTCACAAGCATATGCACATGCACGAAAAACACACAAACAAACACGCACACGCACTGAAAACGCACACATAGACGCGCACGCCACAACACACAATTTGTGGCACACGAACCGCGACACACAACACACGGTACATGCACCAAAACAAAAACACACATAGTCACTCAAGGGACACGTACACGCATACGCCAACACATACACAAAATTGCACATGAACACGCACACGGCACACATATGACCACACAGACATACATACACACACGCAACAACGCTTACAAGTACATCACACACAGGCAAGGCATACGCACACGCACACGCCACGGCACAACGCACCCGCACATGCACACGCACACACTACACACACTCCGACATACACAACACCACATTCGCACGCAAATGGACACCCATATGAACACACACACAACATGCACATGCACAGGACACAACAAAATGCACACGCAGGGACAATCACATGCACATGCACATGAAACACCACACGCAGACGTCAACAACGGACGACGCACATGACACACACACGCACACACCCCACAAAACGCACATGCACACAACCCAATAAATCTACATGCACACAAACACTCTCACACACACACGTACATGCACAGACCACCACACACACAAATACATGCACACGCACACAAAGACACCATTGCACATGTACCACACCAAGCACACGCACACGTCATGCACACACACATGACACACACACTCACACATACAACACACACACTCACTACACAAAACCAAGCACGCTCACTCACACATACACCGCAATGGCTTGATAAGCAATGCAAACGCACACACACACGCACACGCACACACGCACGCAAAGGCACACACACACACAGACGCACACGCGCACACACACTTACAAGCAGACGCACACACACACACACAGGCACATGCACATGCACACACACACACACACACACACACACACACACACACACCCAAACGCACATGCGCACACACACGCACATGCACACCCACACGCACATGGACACACACATGCACATGCACACACGCGCGCACACACACGCACACGCACACGCACACTCACATGCACATGCACACGAACACACACACAAACACAGACACACACGCACTCAGATGCACATGCACATGAACACACACACGTAGACGCAGATGCACACGCACATGGACACGCACACACATTCACATGCACACATGCACACGCTCACACATACCACGCACATGCTCACTCACACCTGCAGACCGCTCTTGCCGCACAAGCACAGAACAAGAACATGCATATCACAGGCACACAAGCACAACCACAAATGCACATGCACACCAACACGCACACGCACATGCACACGACACGCATATACCACATGCCATGCACAGCACCACCCAACTCACACATACATAGGCACAACCTGTTTATGCATTTATAGAACAAACACCACACACGCACCACACGGCACAACGCAAATGAACACGCAGACGAAAACACCCACACAAACCGCACAACACACACGAGCACCACACCCAAAGACGCCCACACACAAGACGACTCACACGGAACACGGGACCCACCGACACACACACAAAGCACACACACAGACACAAAACGCACACCGCAACGAACATGCACAAGCAAACACACACATTTGCACACACACCACACATGGCACATGCGACAAACCAAACATGCACACACACATACCAATTGCACACCCAAATGGACATGCAATGCACACACACAATGCACAGCTCACACATTACACACACTCTCATCACACTTCTCGGCATATAGAACACAAGCACACACGCACACGCACACAGAGGAGCACACAAACACAACACACCAAACACATGAATTCCACACCACACAGGCACACACACAAACACACACACACACGTAGGCACATAGAGGCACACATGCACAAGCTCACACATACACACACATGCTCACGCACACTTTTGCACAAGCACACGCACACGCAAATGCACACACAGACGCACGCGCACACATAGGTGCACACGCACCCACGCATAGAAACACATGAATACACACACGCAAGCACACACACAGACACCACAACGTAAGCACACAAAGCACAACGCCACACGAACACAAACAGACAACCACCTGCAGACACACCCCCAAACGCACACAACGCACACACATACCCACAAGCACATGACACACACATGCACATGCGCGCACACACACATGGGGACATACACACGCACACGGACACTACACCACGAACATGGACAAAGCACACACCACACGCACACACTGCACATGCTCACAGATAACAAATGCACACACTCACTACATATACAGACACACACGGTCACACAACCGCAAGCACACGAACACGAACACACACACGCACATGCACACGCACACAAACACGAACACGCATACGCACACGCACACAAACACGAACACGCATAAGCACACGTACACGCACTAGAACACCCACATGACACACCAACGGCACACTCACTGCCCATCACACACCCATGCATCAGGCACAGGAACATGCACACGCACACGCACACGCACACGTAGATGCACATGCAGACACCCATGCACAGGCAAGGGAACATGCCCAAAAGCAAAAGCACACGCACCAGGCACACGGTAGAGGCACATGCACATTGTATAAGCCACCACACTCACACACACTATGCGTGAAGACACACACACCCACACCGCCATTGCACAGCAATGCACACGCACACGAAACACACCAAAATAGACATTAAAAACGCAACACAAACCACAGTAGACGCTCACACGCACCCGACTGAACACGATGCAAAACACACACACCGACGCACTGCACAACAACCATGCAAACATAGATCCACACGCAAACGCACACCCATGCAACATGGGACACACACACCACGCACGCGACATGCATATCACAGCACATGCACATGCACATGCACACGCACATGCACATGCACACACACACACGCACACGCACACGCACACACACACACTCACTCACACATACACACGCACACGCTCGCACAAGCACAGACGCTCGCACAAGCACACACACTCGCATACACACACACACACTAAGAGACTCACAGTCACACGCATTTACAAGCACAAACACACACACACACACACCCGCAAAAAACACACACGCGAACCGACATTGCTCATACACGCGCGCACATCACCCCACACGCACAGCACTAAGAACTCCAGTCAACATGCATTACAAGCACAAACACACGACACGCACCCACAAAAAACACATGCACAGCACACGCGCATGCTCAATACACGCGACACACACACACCCACATGCCACACGCACACAAACATACCCCATGAACACACACAACAGGCACATGCACAGACACACGGCACAGGCCACAGGACCACACACCCACGCACAGGCACAGGACACACACATGCACAACGGAACACGCCATGCCAACAACACAGACGAATGCACATTGCACACGCATATGATACGCACACACATCGTCAGACACACTCCATCACAAGCACAACACCCGCACACACACACACTCACACACACTCATCCACACCCACGTGCACGGGCATATGCACACCCACAGGCACATGCACACACACACAAATACACAGGCACATGCACACGTACAGGCGCATGCACAGACACACACACACACAGAGGCACATACACATGCACACAAATAGGCACTTGCACACGCAAGGGAAATTGCACACACACAAACACACACAACACCACACACAACACACTTACACAAACAGAGGCAAAACACTCACAAACACACATGCAAACACACGCACAGGCGCAAACACACATAAAAGCAAACAAAACAACATGCAAACTCCACACCCAACACACATGCACACACAACACCCACACCACAACCCACACGCAAAGCACCACGAACACACATATGCACATGCAACACACAAGCACATGCACATGCACACGCACACGTACACGCAAACACACACACACAAAATGCACACAACATAGGCACACGCGCACCACAAACACACCACACACATAGACCCAGCCGCACACAGAACTCACACGTGAACACCACCACTTACAGCACACACACACAACACAACACCACCACACACGAAACCACACACAAGAAAAAATCACACCCACAAGGACACGCACACACCATGACACATGACGCACAACACCATGCACCGCACACACACGCACGCACACACACACAGAGGACACAACGAACACGCACACACAGACCCCACACACGCACGATGCCACGTGCACACACACTTACAGCACACGTCACACCACGCACATGCACTACCCATGCACGACGGACAAGAAACACACACATGCACACGTACACTCACATGCACATGCACAGGCACAAGCACAAACAAACGCACACACACACGCACATGAACACACATGCAAATGCACATGCACACACGCACACACATGCACACAAAGATGTACACGCACATGCATAAGCACTCACACTCACACGTACACACACACAAAAATATACAAGCACGCATTCACACACGCACACACACACGCACCTGCACACACACACGCACACGTACACGCACATGCACCTGAACACGCATACGACAGTTGGATTGCCACATTGCACAGGCACAGGCACATGCCACATGGACACACACTCACACGACTCACACACACCTTGGTCACAGAGGCACACGCTCACACATACACACGCACAAATGCAATCGCAATCACACTACACACACCACATGGAACACATGCTGATGGTAGACACCCATACCCACACACACAGGACCACAAGCACAAACACACATGACACACACACAAACACGCACACACAAATGCTCAAATGCACATGCTCATGAACACACACACGTAGACGCACATGCACATGCACACGCACACCCACTCGCACAAGCGCACACACATGCACATGCACAAACACACGCACATGCACATACACATGGACACGCACATGCACATGCACACACACAGATACACACATGCATACGCTCACACATACACACACAGCTGCTCACTCACCACATACCATGCACACACTCACATAAGCACCACACACACGCACATGCAACACACACTACACATACACACAACACATGCTCACATACACACTAGGTCACAGCATGCACCACGCCATCGCAATCGCACCTCATACACACGCACAGGAACCACGCACACGCACATGGCCCACACCACACTAGTGTGCAGACACACATACCCACACACACAGGCACAAGCACACACACATGAATGCACCCACAAACACGCACACGCAGATGCTCAAACGCACATGCACATGAACACACACACGTAGAGGCACACGCACACCCACTCGCACACACTCGCACACATGTACATGCACACACACAAGCAACTGCACATACACACGCACATGCACACGCACACGCATACGCACATGCACATGCACACACACATGCATACACACATACACATGCTCAAACATACACACGAAGATGCTCACTCAC
>CM034149.1:490423257-490435757 GCA_019776745.2 Taxus chinensis | reverse complement strand
ACTTACAAGCACACACACGTACACACACATGCACATGAACACCCACACGCACACACACAAACACATGCACATGAACACACACACAAAAACACGCACACGTAGATGCTCAGATGCACATGCACACACTAACGCTCGCACACGCGCGCACACACACACGCACACACACACACAGACCCACACACACACACACACAGATGCACACGTGCACACACACTTACATGCACACGTGCACACACACGCACATGCACATGCACACACACATGAACATGCACACGCACATGCACACGCACACACACACGCACATGCACACGCACATGCACATGCACATGCACAGGCACAAGCACACACAAACGCACACACACACGCACACACAGATGCACATGCACATGCTTAAGCACACACACTCACACGTACACACACATAGATATACAAGCACACGTTCACACACACGCACATGCACATGCACATGCACATGCACATGAACACGCATACGCACATGCGCACGCACATGCACAGGCACATGCACATGCACATGCACACACACTCACACGCTCACACACACGCATGGTCACATAGGCACACGGTCACACATACACACACACACGCTCACATGCACACACACATGTAATCGCACATACACATTCACACGCACATGCACACACGCTTATGCGTGCAGACACACATACCCACACACACAGGCACACGCACACGCACATGAACACACACAAACATGCACACACAGATGCTCAAACGCACATGCTCATGAACACACACATGTAGATGCACACGCACACCCACTCGCACACGCGCACACACATGCACATGCACACAAACACATGCACATACACACGCACATTCAGACGCACATGCACACGCACATGCACATGCACATACACACAGATACACACATGCACAAGCTCACACATACACACGCAGATGCTCACTCACACATACACATGCACACACTCACATAAGCACACACACATGCACATGCACACACACATGCACATGCAGACACAATCACACATACACACGCACATGCTAACAGACACACATGGTCACACATGAAAATGCTCACACATACACACGCACACGCTCACATGCACACGCACACGCAATCGCACATACACATTCACACGAACACGCACACGCACATGCACACACACTTATGCGTGCAGACACACATACCCACACACACAGGCACAATCACACGCACATGCACACGCACATGAACACATCCACAAACACGCACACGCAGATGCTCAAACGCACATGCACATGAACACACACGTAGACGCACACGCACAATCACACGCACACCCACTCGCACACGCGTACACACATGCACATGCACACACACAAGCAACTGCACATACACACGCACATGCATACGCACATCCACATGCGCACACACACGCATATAGACATGCACATGCTCAAACATACACACGAAGATGCTCACTCACACATACACACGCACACACTCAGACAAGCACACGCACATACACAAACACACACGAACACATGCACACACACACAGACCCACACGCACACACAGATGCACACGCACACAGAGATGCACATGCACACAAACACATGCACACACACACAGACCCACACGCACACACAGATGCACACGCACAGACATATGCACACACACACACACAGATGCACACGCACACACAGACCAACACGCACACACAGACCCACACGCACACACAGACGTACACACATGCACATGCACATGCACACGCACATGCACACACACACGTACACATGCAGACACACTCACACATACACACACACCCACACACAAACTCACACGCACACCAACATGCACACGCACATGGAACACACACAAACACGCACACGCACAGGAACACACACACAAACACGCACATGCAGACGCTCACACAGACATGCACTAGAACACACACACGCAGATGCAAAGACAGACGCACATGCACACGCACACGCACACACACACATACACACATGCACATGCACATGCACACACACACGCACATGCACATGCACACGCACACCCACACACACACATGCACACACACTCACACATACACACACACACCCACACATGAACGCACACGCACACCCACATGCACACGCACACGGAACACACACACAAACACGCACACGCACACGCACAAGGACACGCACATGCAGACACTCACACGGAGATACACATGAACACACACACGCAGATGTAAAGACATACATACACACACACACATGCACATGCACACGCACACGCACACACACATGCACACGCACACGCACACGCACATGCACAGGCACATGCATATGCACATGCACAGACACTCATACATACATACGCACACGCTCACACAAACACATGGTCATACAGGCACATGCTCACACATGCACACGCGCACACACACACACGCACACGCACACGCACATGCACACGCACACACTCACACACACTCACACATACACACACACCCACATTCACACGCAAACGGACACCCATATGAACACACACACAAACATGCACATGCACAGGAACACACACAAACACGCACACGCTGACACTCACATGCACATGCACATGAAAACACACACGCAGACGCACAGAAAGACGCACATGAACACACACACGCACACACACACACGCACATGCACACGCACACTCAAATCTACGTGCACACAAACACACACACACACACACACATGCACAAATACATGCACACGCACACACAGACGCCCATGCCCATGTACACACACAAGCACACACATATACATGCATACACACATGCACACGCTCACACATACACACGCACACGCTCACTCACACATACACACGCACACGCTTGCATAGGCGCATACAAACGCACACACACACGCACACGCACACACGCATGCAAAGGCACAAACGCACACACAGATGCACACGCGCACCCACACTTACAAGCAGACGCACACACACACAGGCACATGCACACGCACACGCACACACACACACACCCAAACGCACATGCACACACACACGCACACGCACACCCACACGCACATGCACAAACACATGCACATGCACACACACACGCACACACATGCACACGCACACGCACATGCACACGCGCATGAACACACGCACAAACACACACACACACACACTCAGACGCACATGCACATGAACACACACACGTAGACGCAGATGCACACGCACACGCAGACGCAGACGCACACACACACACACATGCACACGCACACATGCACACGCTCACACATACACACGCACATGCTCACTCACACCTGCAGACGCTCTTGCTCGCACACGCACACGCACAAGCACATGCATCTGCACACACACAAGCACATGCACATGCACATGCACACCCACACGCACACACACGCACACGCACACCCACATGCACATGCACATGCACAAACACTCACACATACATAGGCACACACACATGTTTATGCATACAGAAACACACACCCACACACGCACGCACACGCACACGCACATGAACACGCAGACGAACACACACACACACGCACACACACACGAGCACACACACAAAGATGCACACACAGACGCTCACACGGACATGCACACGAACACACACACGCAGGCACACACACAGACACAAACGCACATGCACACATGCACACGCAAACACACACATGCACACACACACACACACATGCACATGCGCACACACACACACACACACATGCACATACACACGCACACGCAAATGGACATGCACACACACATGCACATGCTCACACATACACACACTCTCACTCACACGCTCGCATAAACACAAGCACACACGCACACGCACACAGAGGCGCACACACACACACACAAACACAAACACATGAATACACACACACAGGCACACACACAAACACACGCACACACGTAGGCACATAGAGGCACACATGCACAAGCTCACACATACACACACATGCTCACTCACACATCCACACGTACACTTTTGCACAAGCACACACACACGCAAATGCACACACACACGCACACGCACACATAGGCGCACACGCACCACGCATAGAAACACATGAATACACACACACACACACAGACACACACTCACATGTAAGCACACAGAGGCACACATGCACACGAACACACACAGACACACATGCACACACAAACGCACACACACGCACACACGCATACCCACAAGCACATGCACACACACATGCACATGCGCACACACACACATGCACATACACACGCACACGGACACACACACGCACATGGACATGCACACGCACACACATGCACATGCTCACACATACACATGCACACAATCACTCACACATACAGACACACACGGTCGCACAAACACAAGCACACGAACACGAACACACACACGCACATGCACACGCACACAAACACGAACACGCATACGCACACGCACATGCACGAGAACACCCACATGTACACACACATGCACACTCACATGCACATGCACACACCCATGCATAGGCACAGGAACATGCACACGCACACACACACGCACACGCACACATAGATGCACATGCACATGTATAAGCACACACACTCACACACACACACACATACACGCACACACGCTTATGCGTGCAGACACACACCCACACCTGCATGCACACGCACACGAACACACAAATAGAAATACAAACGCACACAAACACACACGTAGACGCTCACACGCACACGCACATGAACACGCACGCAAACACACACACAGACGCACACGCACACACACATACAAACGCATATCCACACGCACACACACACACACATGCACATGGACACACACACACACGCACACGCACATGCATATACACACGCACATGCACATGCACACGCACACGCACACGCACACACACGCACACGCACACGCACACACACACACTCACTCACACACACACATGCACACGCTCGCACAAGCACACACGCACGCACACACACACACACATGCACACACACGCACTCGCACACACACACACACGCACTAAGAGACCCACAGTCACACGCATTTACAAGCACAAACACATGCACGGGCACCCACAAACACACATGCACGCACACGCACATGCTCATACATGCGCACACACACACCCACACTCACATGCACTAAGAGACCCACAGTCACATGCATTTACAAGCACAAACACACGCACACACACCCGCAAACACACGCACACGCACACGCACATGCTCATACACGCGCGCACACACACCCACATGCACACGCACACACACATGCAAATGCACACACGCACAGGAACATGCACACACACACGCACAGGCACAGGCACAGGCACAGGCACATGCACAATCACATGCACACCCACACGCACATGCACACACACACGCACACGCACATGCACATGCATATGCATACGCACACACACTGGCAGACACACTCCATCACAAGCACACATCCGCACACACACACACTCACACACACTCATCCACACCCACGTGCACGGGCACATGCACACCCACAGGCACATGCACACACACACACAAATACACAGGCACATGCACACGTACAGGCACATGCACAGACACACACACACACACAGAAGCACATGCACATGCACACAAATAGGCACATGCACACGCACAGGGAAATGCACATGCACACACACACACACACACACACACACAGAGGCACACACACTCACAAACCCACATGCACACACACATGCACAGGCGCACACACACCTACACGCACACACACACACACACGCACACACACATGCACACGCACACCCACACCCACACCCGCACGCAAACGCACACGCACACACATATGCACATGCACACACACAAGCACATGCACATGCACAAGCACAAGCACAAGCACACACACACACACACACAAATGCACACACATAGGCACACGCACACACACACACATAGACCCAGACGCACACACAGAATCACACGTGCACACACAATTAGAGGCACACACACACACACACACACACACACTCACACGAACACACACAAGAAAAATCATACCCACATGGACACGCACACACACATGCACATGCACACACACATGCACACGCACACACACGCACGCACACACACACACACAGAGACACACGCACATGCACACACAAACCCACACACACACACAGATGCACACGTACACACACACTTACATGCACACGTGTGCACACACGCACATGCACATGCACACGGACACGCACACACACACACACACGCACACGTACACTCACATGCACATGCACAGGCACAAGCACAGGCACAAACGCACACACACACACGCACACGAACACACACACGCAAATGCACACGCACACACGCACACACACACACACACAGATGCACACGCACATGCATAAGCACTCACACTCACACGTACACACACACACACAAATATACAAGCACACATTCACACACACGCACACGCACACGCACATGCACACACACACATGCACACGTACACGCACATGCACATGAACACGCATACGCACATGCGCACGCACAAGCACAAGCATAGGCACATGCACATGGACACACACTCACACGCTCACACACACACATGGTCACATAGGCACACGCTCACACATACACACGCACATGCTCACATGCACACGCACATGCAATCGCACATACACACTCACACGCACATGCACACATGCTTATGCGTGCAGACACACATACCCACACACAAAGGCACAAGCACACGCACATGAACACACACACAAACACGCACACACAAATCCTCAAACGCACATGCTCATGAACACACACACGTAGACGCACATCCACACACACACGCATACGCGGACACACATGCACATGCACAAACACACACACATGCACATAAACATGCACACGCACATGCACATGCACACACACACACGGATACACACATGCATACGCTCACACATACACACACAAATTTTCAGTCACACATACACATGCACACACTCACATAAGCACACACACGGACATGCACATGCACACACACATGCACATGCACACACACTCACACATACACACACACATGCTCACACACACACATGGTCACACATGCACATGCTCACACATACACACGCACACACTCACATGCACAAGCATACTCAATCGCACATACACACGCACACGAACACGCACACGCACATGCACACACACTTATGCGTGCAGACACACATAACCACACACACAAGCACAAGCACACGCACATGAACACACCCACAAACACGCACATGCAGATGCTCAAACGCACATGCACATGAACACACACGTGTAGAGGCACACGGACACCCACTCGCACACGCGCACACACATGCACATGCACACACACAAGCAACTGCACATACACACGCACATGCACATGCAGACGCATACGCACATGCACATGCACACACACACGCATACACACATACACATGCTCAAACATACACACGAAGATGCTCATTCACACATACACGCGCACACACTCACACAAGAACATGCACACACGCATGCACATACACAAACGCACACGAACACATGCACGCACACATAGACCCACACGCACACATAGATGCACACGCACAGACAGACCAACATGCAAACACAGACCCACATGCGCACACAAACCCACATGCACACACAAACCCACACGCACAAGGACACACACACGCGCACATAGACGTACACACATGCACATGCACATGCACACGCACATGCACACCCACACGTACACATGCAGACACACTCACACATACACACACACCCACACACGCACGCACACGCACACCCACATGCACACGCACATGGAACACACACAAACACGCACACGCAGATGCTCACATAGACATGCACTTGAACACACACACACACATGCACAGACAGACGCAGATGCACATGCACACGTACACACATGCACATGCACATGCACACGCACGCACACACACACACATGCACACACACTCACACATACACACACCCACACAGGAACGCACACGCACACCCACATGCACACGCACATGCACACACACACACACACGCACAAGAACACACACACAAACACGCACACGTAGACGCTCATACGGAGATGCACATGAACACACACACGCAGATGCACAGACAGACATACATGCACACGCACACGCACATGCACAGGCACAGGCATATGCACATGCACAGATACTCATACATACATATGCACACGCTCACACAAGCACATGGTCACACAGGCACATGCTCACACACGCACACGCACACACATGCACACACGGTTATGCGTGCAGACTCACACACCCACACACACGCATACGCACACGCACACACACATGCACATGCACACGCACACGAACACACACACAAACACGCACACGTAGACACTGACACGCACACGCACATGAACACACACATGTAGATGCACACACACATGCACACGCACACATATGCACATGCACACACACAGGTACATGAACACACACACGCACACGCACATGCACATGCACACACACACGCATACACACATGGACACGCTCACAGATACACACGCACATGCTCACTCACACATACACATGCACACAGTCACACAAGCACACACACATGCACACACACGCACATACACAAATGTACATGAACACGCGCATGTACACACAGTCCCACACGCACATACAGACGCACACGCACACAAACCCTTGGAAGCACACGCACACACACACGCACACGCGCACGCACACACACACACACACACGCACGCAGACACATGCACACGCACATGCACACGCACATGCACATGCACATGCGCACACACGCACATGCACACGCACACGCACACAACAACACTCACACGCACACATGCACACACTCACACCCACACACACACACCCACACACGCACGCACACGGACACACCATACGCACACACACACACAACATGCACACACACAGGAACACACACACACACGCACATGCAGACGCACACGCACACACATGAAAACACACGGACACAAAAAAATGCACATGAACACACACACACACACACACAAACATGCACACGTACACGCACACACACACTCACATGCACATGCACACACACACACACATGCACATACACACGCACAAATACATGCACACACACACATAGACGCCCATACATATCCATACACATGCACACACACACACATATACATGCACACACACATGCACACACTCACACATACAGTCACGCTCAGATAAGCACATGCAGACGCATGCAACACACACACGCACACGCAATGGCACACATGCACACATACACGCACACACACACTGCACATGCACATGCACACACACACACACAAATGCACATACACACACACACACACCCACACGCATACGCATGCATGCGCACACACACACACACATAGCACACTGCACATGCACATACACACACACACACACATACACATGCACACTGCACATCACTCACACAAAAACACACACACATACATGCACATGAACATGCACACGCACACGCACACACATGCACACGCACACGCACACGCACACGCACACAGTCACACACATAGCTCAGCATACAGCACACGCACTCACACATATGTGCACAGACGCAGACGCACATGCACACACACGCACATGCACACGCACACGCACACACGCACACGCACACGCACAACAGGCACATGCACACGCACACGCACACGCACACACAACACACACGCACATGCACACACATGCATACGCACATTACAAGCACACACGCACACACGTACACACACGCACAAGCACACGCACATGCACACGCGCACGCACACACACACATGCACATGCACACACACTCAAAACACACGCACACGCACATACACGCACACGCTCAGCACACACACAAAACACACTCATATGCACACACACACACACTCATGTAAACGCACATAGGTACATGCACACGCACATGCACACGCACACATGCACACAAAGACGTACATGCACACGCACATGAACACACACATGCACACGCACACGCACATTCACACGCACACGTACATGCACACGCACACGCACACCCACACACACATGCACACACATACACACGCACACGGTCACTCACACATGCACACAGTAACACTCGCACACACACACACAAACGCACACACAGACCCACACACACACACACAGATGCACACGTGCACACACACTTACATGCACACATGCACAGACATGCACATGCAGAGGCACACGCACACGCACACGCACACACACACGCACATGCACATGCATAGGCACAAGTACACACAAACGCGCACACACACACACACATGAACATGCACATGGAAATGCACACGCACACACACACGCACATGCACACACAGATGCACACACACATGCATAAGCACACACACTGACACGTACACACACACACAGATATACAAGCACACGTTCACACACACGCACACGCACATGCACACACACACACGCACATGTACATGCACATGCACACGAACACGCATACGCACATGCGCACGAACATGCATAGGCACATGCACATGCACATGCACACACCCTCACACGCTCACACACACACATGGTCACATAGGCACATGCTCACACATACACACACACACGCTCACATGCACACACACATGTAATCGCACATACACATTCACACGCACATGCACACACGCTTATGCTTGCAGACACACATACCCAAACACACAGGCACACGCACACACACATGAACACGCACAAACAAGCACACACAGATGCTCAAACGCACATGCTCATGAACACACACACATAGATGCACACGTACACGCACACTCACTCGCACACGCGCACACACATGCACATGCACACACACACATGCACATACACACGCACATTCACACGCACATACACATGCACACACACATAGATACACACATGCACACGCTCACACATACACACGCAGCTGCTCACTCACACATGCACATGCACACACTCACACAAGCACACACACACACACACATGCACACGCACATGCACATGCACACGCACATGCACATGCACACACACATGCACATGTAGACACACTCACACATACACACGCACATGCTCACACACATACACTGTCACACATGAAAATGCTCACACATACACACGCACACGCTCACATGCACACGCACACGCAATCACACATACACATGCACACGAACACGCACACGCACATGCACACACACTTATGCGTGCAGACACACATACCCAAACCAATAGGCACAAGCACATGCACATGAACACATCCACAAACACGCACCGTAGATGCTCAAACGCACATACACATGAACACACACACGTAGACGCACACGCACACGCACACACACACGCACACCCACTCACACACGCGCACACACATGCACATGCACACACACAAGCAACTGCACATACACACGCACATGCACACGCACACGCATAAGCACATCCACATGCGTACACACACGCATACACACATGCACATGCTCAAACATACACATGAAGATGCTCACTCACACATACACACGCACACACTCACACAAGCACACGCACATACACAAACACACACGAACACATGCACGCACACACAGAACCACATGCACACACAGATGCACATGCACATGAACACATGCATGCACACACACACCCACACGCACACACAGATGCACACGCACACACATATGCACACACACAAAGATGCACACGCACACACAGACCAACACGCACACACAGACCCACACGTGCACACAAAACCACATGCACACACAGACCCACACGCACACGGACACGCACACGCACACACAGACGTACACACATGCACATGCACACGCACATGCACACCCACACGTACACATGCAGACACACTCACACATACACACACACCCATACACGAACGTACACGCATACCCACATGCACATGCACATGGAACACACACAAACACTCACACGCACAAGAACACACACACAAACATGCACATGCAGACGCTCACACAGACATGCACTTGAACACACACACGCAGATGCACAGACAGACGAACATGCACACGCACACACACACGCACACGTACACACATGCACATGCACATGCACACACACACGCACATGCACATGCACACGCACACCCACACACACACACATGCACACACACTCACACATACACACACACACACCCACACACGAACGCACATGCACACCCACATGCACACACACACGGAACACACACACAAACACACACATGCACAGGAACACGCACACGTAGACACTCACACCGAGATGCACATGAACACACACACAGATGTAAAGATAGACATACACACACGCACATGCACAGGCACAGGCACATGCACATGCACAGACACTCATACATACATACGCACACGCTCACACAAACACATGGTCACACAGGCACATGCTCACACATGCACACACACACGCACACACACACACACACACGCACACGCACACACACACACGCACACGTGCACGCACACGCACATGCACAC
>CM034149.1:490405757-490415757 GCA_019776745.2 Taxus chinensis | reverse complement strand
CATAGTGTCACATCCACATGCACATATCCACACATGCACACGACACATGCACTGACATGCGTACACTCATGCACACTCACACCAGCGCAACAACGCACATGCACAACACACACACATGCATTAACACACGCACACACGCACACACATGCACACGCCGACACCGACGCACACGCACACTCACACGCACACACACACGCACATGCACACGCACACGCACATGCACACGCACATGCACATGCCCATGCACACACACATGCACCAGCACAGGCACCAACACACACACACGCAGACATACATGCACATTCACACTCGCAAGTGCACACCCACATGCACAAGTAGACCAACATGCATACACACACACACACACGGACACGCGTGCGTGCGCGCGCACACACACACACACACACAAATGCACACGCACATGCACACTCGCAAGCGCACACACAAGCACATTCACACGCACACGCACACGCATTTGGACACGTACACACACATACGCACATGAACACGCACATGCACACGCACACTCACACAAACACTCACATGCACACGCACCCACACATGCACCTACACACACACGCAGACCCACATGCATCCACACACACACGCACACACACACACACGCACATGCACATGGACACGCACACGCATGTAGACACACACACGCACATGCACACACACATGCCCACGCACACGCACGCAGAGACACACACGCACACGCACACACACACGCACACAGACATGCACACGCACATGCACATCATGTGCCACATGCACGCAGACGAGCACACGAACAGCACTCACACGCACACGCACAGACAATTGCACACGAAAACATACAAATTGTCACAATCACACATGCACTTGGACACGCACATGAACATGCACACGCACACACACACGACCACACACATGCACAATCACATACACGCGTGCACACACACACGCGCGCGTGCGCACGCACAACACACACCTTACTCACACGGTGTCACGCAAACACACACTCACACATGCATGACACGCACACGCACACTCACACACACGCACACTCACAACAAAAGTGCACACGCACACGTACATGCACATGCCCATGCACATGCACATGCACCAGCATACGCACACGCACACGCACACACATGTTGTAACGCCCACAAAAAAAATGGCACACAAGACTACATAAGAAAACACAGGATAATTTTTTTTTTGACTTGCCTGGCACACAACACGAACATGTCATCACAAGGTTACAACAACTCTGGGAACCACTTGTTACCAAGTATGACCACAAGGTATGTATACACGGAAACGTTCACACCCAAAAAGGATAATACACTTTTCTTTTTTTTGACAGAACAACATAGAAGTCCAACCACATGACACTTACACAGCTAGGGCAAGCCACGGTAAGAAATGATTGAAGAATATTTATTTTGATAAAACACCCTTTAATACATGACTTATAACATCAGAGAGATTCAAGATATAATTCACACGACTCATCTTACCAAACTAAATTATTTTCTTAAGCACTGTAGAGTAGTTCACTTATAGTCTTCTCATTATGACAATTATTTATTTTATTTATTTATTTGATAAAGGTGATAATTTAATTTCACAAGGCCATCTATTCACACTTACACTACTAAAATCTCATTCATACCCTTATGACAACATTAGTTTCGCGTTCAACAAACTTAAGGGAAAATTACAAGGCACTTTGGATAAAGTTAAAGGAAGAAGTTCAATTGAGTTCATCCTTGAGACATCATTAGTTATTACCAAGATTTAATTGGAGCTTGAGGTTTTATCCAGAAATATTAAAGATTTTACTTAGGCTTCATTGAAAGAGCTTTACAAAAGGAACTATTCACTTTCCAAAAAGGCTGAGAGATAAATTTCGTGGTTTCTATATTGTTTCCCCCTACTTATTAAATCTTATTATCTTCTAACAACTATCAATTTATTTCACCTTAGAATTTTTTTACGAATTTCACCATAAAAAGTATAATGTTTGCTAGTATAGTTAGGGATAACATGCTATATAATTTTACTTAATCAAGGCTAGTTTCATCTTTGATCACTTAGGGAATTTCTTGTTCTCAAGTAAGTCATCTCTACATTAATTTATTTGAATATAACTTTTCGTTAAACTTCTATAAGGATTAACCAACCCATTTTATTTTACTTATAACACACCATTACAAAGTCTTAGAAAGTTTTAACTCAGCACTTTATTCTCAAGATCAAGGTTTTACAATACTCATGTCAATGTATAGATTGAATATTACTTCTCACAAGGATAAGTTACTAGTCTAACAACAAAAAGGACAAGACAACTTCATCACGTAGTTTTCTGAACATTCCAAGGCAAGAGATCTTTTAAACTCTTTTGCAAGCAATGTTACAAAATTTACAACACATTGAACATTTTTACAAGGAACCTCATAAATTGAACTGATGAAACTTTTACACTCTTTTCTTTAATCTACTCGCATAATCCATCTGCACAAATATTAACTAGAGTCAGTTCGCTAGAACTGAGCATGATAAGATATAAACCTCACCTAAAAATTTATGCCATCTAGCATTTAAATAAATGAAAGTTTGCAATACTCCCTATCAAATAATTTCTAACATGCATTCAAATCTTAACTGCACATCTCATGATAATACATTTCATACTCATTAATGTTCACTCCCCTAAGATCTGCTTACATGTGAACAGAATTCCAAGTGGCTAGATATACAACCTTAACTATGCAATTAATCATACTTAAATTACAGTAATAATAATATCGCTCACTTTATACCTTCAATCTACTTCTCCCATATATGTATCCAATAATATTATCTTTTAATTAAATAACCGCACCAACGACGTTAAGTTTCTATAATAAATACAAGTATCAATCTTATATTATTCATCGATATTACTCAAGCATCAAACCTTCATAGATAATCAATGATTATATGTAAGTATAATTTTGATATTTACCTCACAATTTTAAGAATATACTTATGTTAACAAATATTCCACCAATCCACGAGTTCATATATTATTTAGATATCCTTTTGGTTGCTTATTACCATGTCTTTATATGTTTCTATTAGTATAAGAGTCCAACTTGTTGGAATGAGTCACGATCAACAATATTGTCATATTTTGCTAATATGTCAAAGATACATTTGACTAGCTAAGATATGTAAGTGTGGTCCAAGCCACTATAAATACAAGTATCAACATTATCTCAACTCCCAATTGAGATGCAAGTATCAATTTTTAGCTAACATAATAATCATCGTAAATGCCAGAAAATATTCCACTCGTTAACCAAGTATTGAAATAACATATTTATCCTTACTGGTTACTTGATAACATAATATATCATGTTATATAATTCAACCTCCACTTGCATACCCCAATTTATGGGTATTAATTATTGTTATATATAATGAAGTTAAAATAGTTTCAGGTCAACTTCTATCCTTACTGTCATACATGGTATGTACAGTCCCATTATGGAAGTTGTCACCTTTACTTAAGGCTATGTATGAATCCATTTTAGGGTAGTTCTCATAACTTCCCTATTCATCTGTTTTCCTACCAAAAAGCATTTCAACAAGCTTATAAGTCAAAGTATAGGATAAATTTGTAATTTCATATTTCAAGCATTACTTGAATTCATATGCCTAAGGGCCATCACATGTCAGTCAACTTGAAGAATGTACACATTCATGAGAGTTCGATGTATCCAATATTACTTTAACTAATTTGAAGATCCAAGTTAGTGCCTCAAAACTTAAGCCATATAATTATCCATGGAAGCTAATGTCTTAAGAGCTTACCGTATTGGAAAAAAGGTCACAAAAAAAACCCCATTGACACATCCTTCACGAGCGTCCCAATTCAAAAATAAGCTCATAGTAATAATAATAACAGAGGGCCTAGTGAGGGGTTTTCAATAATCCCCAAGGTAAACGAGTAATCAAAAGAGTCAGATAGTATCTAGAAAGACCAGTAAAACCAGTACGACTCTCCCCAAATAGAAGCCCCCAATCCTAAAGGGGTTTATATCATTATCAAACCACATTAAAAGACAAACATAGTCTTCCAAGAAAATTCCCGTTTTCAAGCCATGTTCTACAAATAAAAACAATACAAGGAATATTCTAAATCTCATTTGCACACACCACAATATTTTCTACAGAAACCACTGTTCACAGAATAATCATGGCAAAAAGATAAACCAACTTTATAAGATCTGAGCACTAAGCTAGAATCACTGGAGAGATTTCTTCTTGTCAAATAGTAATTAAGATAAACTGTAAAGGGGGAGAGAGATCAGCTCATGCAATTATGATTACAAGTCATTTCGAAACCCATCTCTACAGAATTCAAACAAAAATTTGCAGAGATTGATTTACCCAAATACTAAAGGGAATAAAATTATAAGAGAGAGGGTTAGGGCTTATCATGCCTTTAATGCGCTTCCCAAGACCAGGACACACTGAAACAGGACCTGCAACAGCAACCCAAGCCTATTCCATTTTCTTCAAGCTTGTTGGGCGCCCAAACATCGATCATCTCCATGTTGGCACAGGCAGGAGTTCACGGCCAGGGTAGGTTTTCACACTAAAATACGTTGCCAACATCCTCCCAATGCATGTCAAAAGGGAATGTTACAGCAGAACATGGACATCCATCCAGCACAATGGAAAATCAAATTTTTGTTTTGTATGGTGTGGAAGCACCCACGAGGAAGAAATTCTACTTTGACAAGCTGCCTCAAGGAGATGTGGTCTCACTGCATTTCCACGTAGCAGGGTAAGAAGGAAAGGATGTCCAACAAGGAACCAACAGGTGTCGAAGCTGATCAGTTGCCACGTTTTTTTTTCCAGCAAGTTCATATAATTGCAAAGCAAATTGTGCTTCATGAATATTCTGATATGAAACAGATCCACCTCTATGAGATTCTCTTCCATGAGTTACATCGTAAAACAAGTAAGGTCTCAATAGAGAATCTTTGTAATAAATTTCATCAGGTCTCCTCTTGTAACACTCTCATTGTCACTTAATCGATTTTGATAAAAATATCTTGAAGGAGAATCCCGAATTTGAGGATGCATTCGATACTGAACAGATAACAACATAGTTGGACAACCTGCTTGTTGGAAGCGCTCAAAAAGGGGGGGCGTTTGTACTTATCCTGCGACATGCCTGCTACCTGACTATTACTGTTACAGGCCGCGGCCAGGACTCGCGTCAGGAGAACTCCCCGACCAAGCACACACCTTGCAGCACCCAATGAAAGTGGAGGTACTACACCTATTCACTAGCTTGTAGCTTCATCTATAACCACCATATCAAACCCATGGAAGAAGGAGAATAAAGTAAACCATGATGAAGGATAGGCGGATTCCACCCATTCCCAAACTCCCTCACGAAAAGACAGAAAACATTAATGGCCATTACGGTCTGCAGGTTGGTGGTTGGGTGAATTCACGCATCCATCAACATGAATTTAAAGCCTGCGTGGATGCCTGAAAAGGCTTAGTAAATTCAAATAAAGCAATTTATTATGCAGATTCTTATGTCTATATATATATATATATATATATATATTATATATATATATATATATATATATATAGGTATCCATATCTCCATGCCAAGTAGTCGAGAAAAAGAAGACCAAAAAATTTCACAAGTCTGGATGAGGAACGCGGCCTGGCAAGGCTTTATTAATTCAACATAAATTTTATAATTTATTTGCACAATAAAAAATATCATTGATACAATTTCATTTATTAACCTACTTTTATTATGCTTTAAATAAAAACGTTCTATCACCACAACGAGGTTCAAAAAAAAAAAATTCTTTAACGAACTAATCAATAGCACCAAAACAAAAGAAATCACTGCCGAGGGCTCGAGTGCAAGAACGATCATAAAAAAAAATAAAGTAAAATAGTTTGTCGTGATTACTAACAATATTAATAAAATAAATGACACTAACCCAACTAATCGTCAATCGACAAAATAATTAAAATGTTATTTTTAATCATTATTTTTATGATTTTTAAAAAAATAAAATAAAATTAGTAATCATATTACCAGCGACCAACACGAAAGCTTGACAGGGCGAAGACACTAACGTTTCAACGGAAACGCAAACAGCGTTCGACCCTTAGAAGCAAACGGTCGCCGCGGAATAAAAGAGCAACGATGAATAGGGCATTACACACACGCTCACGCACACATGCACACACTAACGCTCGCACACCACACACACATGCACGCACAAGCACATGCACATGCACGCGCACACGCACACGCACAAGAACAAGCACATGCACACGCACACCCACACGTACACACGTTTATGCGTGCAGAAACACACACCCACACACGCACGCGCACGCACACGCACATGCACACGCAAATGAACACACACACAAACACTCCACCAGCTATGAACAAACGCACAAAGGACACAACACATAGAAATGCTCCACACGACACGCGGACACAAACACATACAACTCAGTAACAACAACACATCTGACACACACGCACAGACACATACACATGCGCAAACACACGCACCAATTAGGGCGTCACATACACACGCACACACAACACACACCATGCGCATGCACATGTGCACACGCACAACACAATCACGCACACACACTTCACACGCTCACACATACCACACCACGCGCTTCACGTCACACATCCACACGCACAACGCTCGCACAAGCACACGCCACACATAAACGAACACACACGCGCACGAACACGCACACCACGGAACTACACACACAGAAGCGCACATGCACACGAACACATGAACACACACACGCAGGGAACACACAGAACACACGGCAACACGTAGCACACACAGGACACATGCACACGAAAACACACACGCAAGGCACACACAAAACCACACACGACATCACAACGCACAACCCACACCCACACACACCAACCATATGTACATGCGCACACACAAATGCACATTACACACGCACACGCACAACACAAGCATATGCACACACACGCCACATGCACACACCGATCACATGCATCACACATACACACATACACGCTCACTCAACAGCATACAGACACACTCTCGCACAAGCACAAGGCACACAAACACGCCACCCGTACACGCACGCATATTCAGAGATTGATTTACCAAATACTAAAGGCGAATAAATTTATTTAAGAGAGGAGGTAGGCTTATCATGCTTTAATTCGCTCCAAACCAGGACACGCTAAACAGGACCAGTGCAACAAGCAACCCAACCAATTTCCATTTTCTTCAAGCTTGTTGGGCGCCCAAACATCGATCATCTCCACGTTGGCACAGGCAGGAGTTCACGGCCAGGGTAGGTGGTTTAAAATAATTGCCAACATCCTCCCAACACATGTCAAAAGGGAATGTTATAGCAGAACATGGACATCCATCCAACATAATGGAAAATCAAATTTTTGTTTTGTATGGTGTGGAAGCACCCACGAGGAAGAAATTTTTTTGACAAACTGCCTCAAGGAGATGTGGTCTCACTGCATTTCCACGTAGCAGGGTAAGAAGGAAAGGATGTCCAACAAGGAACCAATAGGTGTCGAAGCTGATCAGTTGCCACGTTTTTTTCCAGCAAGTTCATATAATTGCAAAGCAAATTGTGCTTCATGAATATTCTAATATGAAACAGATCCACCTCTATGAGATTCTCTTCCATGAGTTACATCGTAAAACAAGTAAGGTCTCAATAGAGAATCTTTGTAATAATTTCATCAGGTCTCCTAGTAACACTCTCATTGTCACTTAATCAATTTTGATAAAAATATCTTGAAGGAGAATCCCGAATTTGAGGATGCATTCGATATTGAGCAGATAACAACATAGTTGGACAACCTGCTTGTTGGAAGCGCTCAAAAGGGCTTCTACTATACTGCGACATGCCTGCTACCTGGCTAATTACTGTTACAGGCCGTTGCTGTGGATCCCCGACAAGAACACACCTCGCAGCACCCAATGAAAGTGGAGGTACTACACCTACTTCACTAGCTTGTAGCTTCATCTATAACCACCATATCAAACCCATGGAAGAAGGAGAATAAAGTAAACCATGATGAAGGATAGGCGGATTCCACCCATTCCCAAACTCCCTCACGAAAAGACAGAAAACATTTAATGGCATTACGGTCTGCAGGTTGGTGGTTGGGTGAATTCACGCATCCATCAACATGAATTTAAAGCCTGCGTGGATGCCTGAAAAGCTTAGTAAATTCAAATAAAGCAATTATTATGCAGATTTCTTATGTCTATATATAATATATATATATATATATATATATATATATATATATATATATATATATATATAGGTATCCATATCTCCATGCCAAGTAGTCGAGAAAAAGAAGACCAAAAAATTTCACAAGTCTGGATGAGGAACGCGGCCTGGCAAGGCTTTATTAATTCAACATAAAATTTTATAATTTATTTGCACAATAAAAAATATCATTGATACAATTTCATTTATTAACTACTTTTATTATGCTTTAAAACGTTCTATCACCACAACGAGGTTCAAAAAAAAAAATTCTTTACGAACTAATCAATAGCACCAAAACAAAAGAAATCACTTCCGAGGGCTCGAGTGCAAGAACGATCATAAAAAAAATAAAGTAAAATAGTTTGTCGTGATTACTAACAATATTAATAAAATAAATGACACTAACCCAACTAATCGTCAATCGACAAAATAAATTAAAATGTTATTTTTAATCATTATTTTTATGATTTTTAAAAAAATAAAATAAAATTAGTAATCATATTACCAGCGACCAACACGAAAGCTTGACAGGGCGAAGACACTAACGTTTCAACGGAAACGCAACAGCGTTCGACCCTTAGAAGCACGGTCGCCGCGGAATAAAAGAGCAACGATGAATAGGGCATTACACACACGCTCACGCACACATGCACACACTAACGCTCGCACACACACACACATGCACGCACAAGCACATGCACATGCACGCGCACACGCACACGCACAAGAACAAGCACATGCACACGCACACCCACACGTACACACGTTTATGCGTGCAGAAACACACACCCACACACGCACGCGCACGCACACGCACATGCACACGCAAATGAACACACACACAAACACTCACACGCAGATGAACAAACGCACAAAGACACACACATAGATGCTCACACGGACACGCACACAAACACATACACGCAGGAACACACACTGACACACACGCACAGACACATACACATGCGCAAACACACGCACACGCACATACACACGCACACACACACACACATGCGCATGCACATGTGCACACGCACACACGCACACGCACACACACATGCACACGCTCACACATACACACACACGCGCTCAGTCACACATCCACACGCACACGCTCGCACAAGCACACGCACACATAAACGCACACACACGCGCACGAACACGCACACACGAACACACACACAGAGGCGCACATGCACACGAACACATGAACACACACACGCAGGGGCACACACAGGAACACACGCACACGTAGGCACACAGAGGGACACATGCACACGAAAACACACACGCAGGCACACACAAAGACACACACGCACATGCACACGCACACCCACACCCACACACACACATATGTACATGCGCACACACAAATGCACATACACACGCACACGCACACACATGCATATGCACACACACGCACATGCACACACACATGCACATGCTCACACATACACACATACACGCTCACTCACACATACAGACACACATGCTCGCACAAGCACAAGCACACAAACACGCACCCGTACACGCACGCATATTCACACGCACACACACACACGAACACGAACACGTAGACACACACACACAGACGCACACGCAAACCCACATGCACACGCACACGCACATGCATATGCACATGCAC
>CM034149.1:490385757-490388257 GCA_019776745.2 Taxus chinensis | reverse complement strand
TAGACGCAGACGCACACGCACTCACACACGCACACGCACACGGGGAGAATGTGTCACACGCACACGTAGCATGGGATAAGAGGACTTACACAATTTTCACACGTTTCAGTCACAAGTTTTCACAGGTAAAAGTTTTGGCACACTGCACACGCCATCGAATGCAATCTTGACACGTGTCATCAAAACATGGCAAAGTGCGGGGAGGAAACGGGACACATTTTCACACAAAGTGCACACACACTTGGACACACACATTTTCGACACGCACACGCACAGTGCACACACACACGGCACGAGCACACACAAGCAATAGTGCACACGTGTCACACAGTGGTACACACAAACAGATACTTAAGGGCACACGCACACGCACACATTTTTAACCGCACAGGACACAGCCACACGGGACGACATCACAGCACTTACACATGCACATGCACAGTAGCAAAGCGCGGGGGACAATTTGCAATACTTTCGCAAAGCACACACATGCGTACACACATTCACACACTTTTTGCACACACACGATGCACGATTTTGGCACATGTTTTCACACGAAATTTTCAAATCGCGCACATCTTTCGATCCACAGCACAGATGCACACGAACTTTATATCGACTGGACAGCTGGTGACACTCTCTACGTACATTCCGGGGTCAAGTTTGCAAACACACACGCGTTTGCGCACACACACACACATCGACACACACGTCTATGGCACACGGGTACATGGCACACACATGACGTTTCAACAAACAGTTTTAATGCACAATGCACTCGCACACTTCTTCAGCATGGCGACACATGTCAGGGGATGGGTCTGGTAAGAATGCACACTAACAATTATAATGCACACTTCATTCAATTAGGAATGGCACCCAGCAAAGTTTACACGTTTTCACACACACTAGGCACACACATGCAGCTGCACATGAACAAACACACACACACACGCACACACGCACACGCAGACATTTCTTTGCACACGCACATACTTCAGACAATTTCACACGAACACACACAGTGATTTTTGACACAGTATCAGACCTCATGCACTGGTGGTAACACGGACACACACACGCACATTGAACATGAACATGAAAGGATTTTGCACAGTGCACAATGCACACACACACACACACACATTAGTTTTCAGTCACTTTGGTTGTGTTGCACACTTCATTTCACACTGCACATTACATCAAATCAATTTGTGCATGATGTTTATGTTGCATTCACATGACCTGTGACTATCAATGCACAACTATGCACTGTGGACCACTGCTTTTTTGATACACACACTGCTTTAGTGAACGCTTTCATTTTACGCATTCACGCACACTGGACACTTGCACATTTACACTCACACGCACATAGTTAGTTTCCCACTACATTACACGTACATTGTGGCAGGTAGTTTAGCAGCACGCACCAGCTTTCTGCTACAGGTGTATCACACACGTAAACGCACAGTGCACACGCACACCTTGGACACAGTACGCACATGTTATCACACATCACACACGTGCAGTTCACGCACACGCACTTGTACACACATTACGCACGCACACGCACACGCACATGCATATGCACACGCACACGTACATGCACATGAACAAGCACATGCACATGCACACGAATGTATGCTGGGACACACAGATCCTCACACAAACTTGCACGTGACCACTCACAAATACACACGTACATGCACACGCACATGCGCACACACACGCACACAGCACATGCACATGCATGTGACATGTACGCATGCACATACACACGCACTCCCACACACACATCGCACGTGGACACTCACGCACATGAACACGCATACGACACACGCATATGCTAACACATACACACACACGCTCACTCACACATCCACACACACATGATCACACACGCACACACACACGCACACGCACACGCACACGCACACGCACACGCAAACACACACGCACACATGCACACGCACATGCACACACACATGCACATGTACGCATAAACACACACACTCGCACATGGACACTCACAAATGCATACGCAGGCACGCACACGCACACGAACACATGCACACGCAGGCACGCACATAGACACACATGCACACTCACAACTCACACGCACAAGCGACACCCACACGCACAAGCACACGCACACACACACATGCATATTTACGCACACGCACACGCACATGCATATGCACATGCACACGCACACGCGCAGGGACAAGCACATGCACATGCACACGAATGTACGCTCACACACACACTCGAACACGTGGCATACTCACAAATGCACACGCACACGCGCACGCACACACACAAGTACATGCACACACATGCACATGCACATGCACACACATAGGCACATACACATGCACACGCACACGCACATGCATAAGCGCACACACTCACACGCACACGCACACACATGCGCACACACACACAGACACACATGCTTATGTGTGTAGACACCTGTTATCGAAAATGTGCCCCCTGC
>CM034149.1:490340757-490380757 GCA_019776745.2 Taxus chinensis | reverse complement strand
CACACGGCAACATGCACACAGACATGCACACGCTCACACACACACACACACACACACACACACGCTCAGTCACACATCCACACGCACACGCTCGCACAAGCACACACACACACGTAAATGCACACACGCTCATGCACACGCCACGAACGTACACACAGAGGCACACATGCACACGAACACACGAACACACACACGTAGGGGCGCACACAGGCACACATGCACATGCATGCACACAGAGGGACACACGCACATGAAAACACACACGCATGCACACACACAGACACACAGACACAAGCAAACACACACACATACACACGCACCCACACCCCCACACACACACACATGCACATGCGCACACACACATGCACATACACACGCACATGCACACACACATGCACATGCTCACACATGCACACGTACACGATCACTCACACATACAGACAGACATGCTCACACAAGCAAAAGCACACAAACACGCACACGTACACGCACGCATATGCACACGCACACACACACGCACAAGAACACGAACACATAGATGCACACACACATGCACACGCACACGCACATGCACATGCACACGCAGATGGACATGCCCATGTATAAGTACACACACTCACACATACACACTCGCACACACACACACACACACACACACACGCGCACACACGCTTATGCGTGCAGACACACACACCCACACCTACATGCACACGCACACGAACGTGCACACGAACACACAAACAAACACGCACACGCACATAAACACACACAAAAATACACACACTCACACGCACACGCACATGAACACACACACAAACACACACACAAATGCACACGCACACGCACACTCACACACGTGCACATGGACACACACATGCACATGCACACTCACATGTATGCACATTGACACACACATGCACATGCACACACACGCACATGCACATTCACACACATGCACATGAACACACACACGTGTGCACATGCACATGCACATGCACACGCACACGCACATGCACACACACATGCACACGCTCACACATATACATGCACACGTTCACTCACACATACAGACACACGTTCGGACAAGCACACACGCATGCACAAGCACACGCACATGCACACACACACGCACAAGGCAGAGGCACACACACACGCACTCAGAGACCCACACGCATAGGAATTTACAAGCAGAAACACATGCACATGCAGAAGCACACGCACATGCACATGCACACGGACACGCACACGCACATACACATGCACACACAGATGCAAATACACATGCACACACACACACACACATGTACATGCACACGCACATGCACATGCACATGCACACGCACACGCAAATGCACATGCACACACACGCGCACGCATACGCAAGCACACCGGTAGACACACTCCATCACAAGCATGCGTCCGCCCACACACACACACACACACACACACACACAATCACACACACTCATTCACACCCATGCGAACGCGCACATGCACATGCAAGCGCACATGCACACGTACACAAACACATAGGCACATGCACATGTACAGGCACATGCACAGACACAAACACACACAGAGGCACATGCACATGCACAAAAAGAGGCACATGCACACGCACAGGGACACACACATGCACACACACACACACACTTACACAAAGAGGCACACACACACACATAGACCCACATGCACACACGCACACACGCACACACACACACACCCACACCCACACGCAAACGCACACACACACAAACATGCACATGCGCACACACATGCACTTGCACACACACACACACACACACACACACACACACACGCACATGCACCCACATAAGCACACGCACATGCACACATAAACCCAAACACATAGACAGACTCAAATGCGCACACACACTTACAAGCACACACACATGCACACACACACACACACACACACACACACACACACACAAGCACACTCACACCCACACGGACATGCACACACATGCACATGCACACGCACATCCACGCACACACACACACAGATGCACACTCACACGCACACATAGATCCACACACACACACAGATGCACACGCGCACACACACTTACATGCACACACGCACATGCACATGCACACGCACAAGCACAAGGACACGCACATGCACATGCACATGGACATGCATTAGGACATGCACAGACACTCACACATACACACGCACAAGGTCACACACACATGTTCACACAAGCACACACTCACAGATACACACGAACACGCACACGCACACGCACATGCACACGCACATGCATACACACATGCACACACACACGTACATGCACATGCACACACACACCTGCTTATGCGTGTAGACAAACACACCCACACACACACGCACACGAACACGCACACTCACATGCACATGCACACGCACACGCACATACACACGCAAATGCACGTGCACAAACACACGAACACGCACACTTACACTTACATGGACACACACACACAAACACGCACATGCAAACGCTCACACACATACGCACTTGAATACACACACGAAGCCGCACACGCACATGCACACGCAAATGCAGAACCAATCGCACACACAAACACACACGTAGATGCACACACACACACGCATGCATATTATGTACACGCACACTCACACGTAGACGTAGATGCACACACACACGTACACGCACATGCACATGCACACACACGCATACACACGCACACACACACGCACATGCACATGCACACACACACACACACGCACACGTAGACGCACACGCACACGCACACGTAGACACACGCACGCACACACACACACACACACACACACACACACAACACACACACACACACACACGTAGACGCACACACACACGCACATGCACACGCACACACACATGCACACGCACACACACATGCACACGCACATGCACACGCACACGCACATGCACATGCACATGAACAAACACATGCATACACACATGCACACGCTCACACATACACACACACATACTCACTCACACATACACACGCACACACTCACACAAGCACAACCACACGCACACGCACACGCACATACACAAAAACACACAAACACGCAGAGCAACACACACACGCACACGCGCACAAACACTTACAAGCACATGCACACGCACACACACACATGCACTCACACACGCACCCGCACGCACACGCACACACACACGCACACATGCACACACACTCACACATACACACACACCCACACACGCATGCACACGCACACAAACATCAACACAAACACGGAACACACACAAAAACACGCACACGCACAGGAACACAGACACAAACACACACACACAGACACTCACACGCATATGCACATGAAAACACACACGCACACGAACACGCACACGCACACGTGCACACACACACATGCACATGCACACGCACACACACACTCACATGCACATGCACATGCACACACACGCACATGCACATACACACAAATACATGGACACGAACACACAGATGCCCATACACATGCACACATACATGCACACGCACACACATATATACATGCACACACACATGCACACGCTCACAGATACACATGCACATGCTCACTCACACATACACACGCACATAGTCGCACAAGCATACGCAGACGCAGATGCAGACGCTCACACAGACGCACACGCACATGCACACGCACAAGTATACGCAGAGGCACATGCACACGCAGACGCAGACGAACACGAACACACACACACATGCAGAGGCACACCCACACACACAAACCCACACTCACACACTTATAAGCACATGCACATGCAAACACACATGCACACAGACATGCACATGCACACCCGCACGCACATGCAGACACACATGTACATGCACACACACACGCAGGCACACACACACGCACATACACAGGCACACGAACACTCACACACAAAAACGCACACGTAGATGCTCAGACACACATGCACATGAATACACACACGCAGACGTAGATATAGACGCAGATGCACATGCACATACACACTCACACGCACACGCAAACACACACGCACATGCACACGCACACGCACACACATGCACATGCACACGCACATTCACATGCACACATGCACACGCTCACACATAAACACGCACACGCTCACTCACACATGCACTCGCTCATGCTCGAACACACACACACGCACAAGCACATGCATATGCACACGCCCACACACACTTACAAGCACACGCGCGCACACACGCACATGCACATGCACACACACATGCACACACACATGCACATGCACATGAATACAGACACACACATGCTCACACATGCACACACAACACGCACATGCACAGGCACATGCACATGTACACACACTCAGACATACACACGCACACACTCACACACACACATGGTCACACAGGCACAAGCTCACACGTACACGCACACGCAATCGCACATACACATGCACATGCACAAGCAGACACACATGTACATGCAGACACACACGCACACACACACACACACATGCACACGCACACGAACACTCAAACGCACATGCACATGAATACACACACGCAAACGCAGACACAGACACAGATGTACACGCACACACACATGCACACGCACACGCGCACACACACACGCATGCACACGCACACGCACACGCACACGCACACACACATGCACATGCACATGCACATACACATGCACACGCTCACACATACACATGCACATGCTCACTCACACATGCACTCGCTCATGCTTGAACACACACACACACACACTCAAGCACACGCATATGCACACGCCCACACACACTTACAAGCACATGGGCACACACATGCACACACACATGCACACGCACATGCACATGCACACGAAAACAGACACACACATGCTCACACATGCACATGCACAGGCACAGGCACAGGCACATGCACATGCACACACACTCACACATGCACACGCACACGCTCACGCACACACATGGTCACACAGGCACAAGCTCACATGCAATCGCACATACATACGCACATGCACACGCGCACACACACATGCACACACATAGGCACACGCACACACAAACCCACACGCACAGACAGACTCACATGCGCACACACACTTACAAGCACACTCACAAGCACACGCACAAGCACACACACACACACAGACACACACAAGCAAACTAACACCCACACGGACACGCACACACACATGCACTTGCAGACACACACGCACACACACACACATGCACACACACTTATAAGCACACGCACATGCACATGCACAAGCACACGCAAACACACATGTACATGCACACACACACGCACGCACACACACACACACATGAACACTCACACACAAACACGCACACGTAGACGCTCAGACGCACATGCACATGAATACACACACGTAGACGCAGATGCACACGCACACGCACATGCACACGCACACACACATGCACATGCACACGCACATTCACATGCACACATGCACACGCTCACACATAAACACGCACACGCTAATTCACACATGCACTCGCTCATGCTCGAACACACACACACACACGCACAAGCACACGCATATGCACACACCCACAGACACTTACAAGCACACGTGCACATGCACATGCACACACACACGCACACAGACACGCACAAGAATACAGACACACACATGCTCACACACGCACACACACATGCACATGCACATGCACAGGCACATGCACATGCACATGCACACACACTCACACATACACACGCACACGCACACATACACACACATGGTCACATAGGCACAAGCTCACATGCACACGCACACGTAATCACACATACACATGCACATGCACATGCACACACACACGCACATGCACACACACTTATGTGTGTAGACACACACACCCACACACAGACGCACACACACTTGCACATGCACACACACAGGATCACACACATAATCACGCACACGCAGACGCTCACATGCACATGTACATGCACATGCAAACGCACATGAACACACACACAAACACGCACATGCACATGCACACACACATGAACACACACACAAACACGCACACACAGACGCTCACATGCACAGACACGTGAACACAGACACGTAGATGCACATGCGCACACACACACACATGCACATGAACACACACACAAACATGCACACGCACACACACATGCACATGCACACGCACTTTAACACACACACAAACATGCACACACAAACGATCACACGCACATGCACATGAACACACACACGTAGATGCACACAACACCCACTCGAACACGAGCACACACATGCACATGCACACACATGCACATGCACATGCACACACACATGCATACACACATGCACACGCTAACAAATACACACACAGATGCTCACACACACATACACAAATGCACATGAACACGTGCACCCACACCCAGACGCACACGCACACACTGACCCAGAGGCACACACAGACCCACACACACACAGACCCACATGCACACGCACATGCACACACACACGCACACGCACACGCACACGCACACGCACACGCACATGTACACGCACACGCACACGCACACACAAATGTACATACCGCACATGCACACACACACGCACACGCACACCCACACGCACACATGCACACACACACACACCCACACACGAACGTAGACGCACACCCACATGCACACACACACGAAACACACACACAAACACGTACACGCACACACACACGCACACGCACACGCACACGCACACGCACACACACACATACACACATGCACATGCACACGCACACACACACGCACACGCACACGCACACCCACACGCACACATGCACACACACTCACACATACACACACCCACACACGAACACACATGCACACCCATATGCACACGCACACGGAACACACACACAAACACACACACGCACAGGAACACACATACAAACACGCACACGCAGAAAATCACACGAACATGCACATGAACACACACACGCGGATGCATAGACAGATGCACATGCACATGCACATGCACACATAAACATGGATACACACACACACACATGGACACACAGACCCACACACACACACACACAGACGCACACACGCACGCACACGCACATGCACATGCACACGCACAGGCACAGGCATATGCACACGCACACACACATGAACATGCACATGGACACACACACATGCACAGGCATAGGCACACAAACACGCACATGCACATGCATACGCACATGCATAGGCACAGACACATGCACATGCACAGAAACTCATACATATATACATACACACATGCCCAGACACACACATGGTGACATAGGCACATGCTCACACATACACATCTACACACACGCGCACGCACACACACACGCACACGCACATGCACACACGCTTATGCGTGCGGACACACACATCCACACACACACACACACGCACATGCACATTCACATACACACACACACGAACACACACACACAAACACACACATGTAGACGCTAACACGCACATGCACATGCACATACACATGCACATGCGCACACATATGCACATGCACACATGCACACACATGCACATAAACATGCACACGCACATGCACATGCACACACAAACCTAAACACATGGACAAGCTCACACATACACACGCACACAGTCACACAAGCACACGCACACGCACATGCTGTCATGCACCTGCATATACACAAACAAACATGAACACTTGCATGCACACACAAACCCACACGCACATACAGACGCACACGCACACAAACACTTAGAAGCACATGCACACACACATGCACTCAGGCACACACATGCACACACACATGCACACAAACACTTAGAAGCACATGCACATGCACATGCACACCAACATGCACACATGAACAAAAACTCACACATACACGCACACCCACACACGGATGCACACAGACACCCATATGCACATAGACACCCATATGCACAAACACACAAACATGCACATGCACAAGAACACATACAAACATGCACATGCGGAATCTCACACACACATGCACATGAAAACACACACGCAGACACACATGAACACGCACATGCACACGCACACATACACACACGCACACGCACACGCACACTCACACTCATATGCACATGCACACACACACACACATGCACATGCCCATACGCATGCACAAATACATGGACACGCACACACAAACGCCCATACATATGCACACACACATGCGCACGCACACGCACACACATATACATGCACACACACATGAATACACACACACAGGAACTCACACAGGCACACATGCACAACTATGCACACAGAGGCACACACGTACATGCACACACACATGCACATGCTCACACATACACACATACACTCTCTCACACATCCACACGCACACAATCACACAAGCACACACACACACACACACAAATGCACACTCACAAACCCACGCACACATAGAGGTGCACACGCACACATGCACACGCACACACACACACACACGCACACGCACACGCACACGCACATGCACATGCACAAACACATGCATACACACATGCACATGCTCACACATACACACGCACATGCTCACTCACACATACACATGCACACACTCACACAAGCACAAGCACACACACACACACACACGCACACGCACACGCACATACACAAACACACACAAACACGCAGAGCAACATGCACACGCACACACAGACGCACACACACACAAACACTTACAAACACATGCACACGCACACACACACATGCACTCACACACGCACACACACGCACATGCACACGCACACTCACACGCACACACGCACACGCACACACGCACACGCACACATGCACACACACTCACACATACACACACACCCACACACGCACGCACACGCACACAAACATCAACACAAACACGGAACACACACATAAACACGCACATGCACAGGAACATAGACACAAACACACACACACACACACACAGACGCTCACACGCACATGCACATGAAAACACACACGCACACGAACACGCACACGCACACGGGCACACACACACACACATGCACATGCACACACACATGCACACGCACACGCACACACACATGCACATGCACAAAAACATGCATACACACATGCACATGCTCACACATACACACGCACATTCTCACTCACACATACACATGCACACACTCACACAAGCACAAGCACACACACACACACACGCACACACGCACATGCACATACACAAACACACACAAACACGCAGAGCAACACGCATACGCACACACAGACGCACACGCGCACAAACACTTACAAGCACATGCACACGCACACACACACATGCACTCACACACGCACACACACGCACATGCACATGCACACACACACGCACACACACACACGCGCGCACCCACACACACACGCACACATGCACACACATTCACACATACACACACACCCACACACGCACGCACACGCTCACAAGCACATCCACATGAAAACACACACGCACACGAACACACACACACACACGTGCACACACACACACACTCACACGCACACGCACACGCACACACACACTCACATGCACATGCACACACACCTATGCACATACACACACAAATACATGCACACGAACACACAGACGCCCATACACATGCACACATACATGCACACGCACACACATATACATGCACACACACATGCACAGGCTCACAGATACACATGCACATGCTCACTCACACATACACACGCACACGGTCACACAAGCATACGTAGACGCAGACACAGACGCAGACGCGCACACAGACGCACAAGCACATGCACACGCACAAGTATACGCAGAGGCACATGCACACGTAGACGTAGACGAACACGAACACACACACACACATGCAGAGGCACACCCGCACACACAAACACACACTCACACACTTATAAGCACACGCACACGCAAACACACAGGCACACACACATGCACATGCACAACCGCACGCACATGTAAACAAACATGTACATGCACACACACACGCAGGCACACACACACGCACATGCACAGGCACACGAACACTCTCACACAAAAATGCACACGTAGATGCTCAGACACACATGCACATGAATACACACACGCAGATGTAGACATAGACACAGATGCAAATGCACACGCACACGCAGACGCAGACGCAGACGCACATGCACATGCACACGCACACGCACATTCACATGCACACATGCACACGCTCACACATACACACGCACACGCTCACTCACACATGCACTCGCTCATGATCGAACACACACACACGCACAAGCACACGCATATGCACACGCCCACACACACTTACAAGCACACGCGCGCAGATACGCACATGCACATACACACACACACGCACACACACATGCACACACACATGCACATGCACACGAATACAGACACGCACATGCTCACACACGCACACACACACACACGCACATGCACAGGCACAGGCACATGCACATACACACACACTCAGACATACACACGCACACACTCACACACACACATGGTCACACATGCACAAGCTCACACGCAAAAGAAAATGAAATCACACATGCACACGCAGACACACATGTACATGCACACACACACACACACACACGCACATGCACACGCACACGAACACTCAAACACAAACACGCACACGTAGATGCTCAGACGCACATGCACATGAATACACACACGCAGACGCAGACACAGACACAGATGCACACGCACATGCACATGCACACACACATGCACACGCGCACGCACATGCACACGTGCACACACATGCACAAGCACACGCACACGCACACGCACAGGCACATGCACACGCACACACACGCACATGCACAGGCACATACACATGCACACATGCACACGCTCACAAATACACATGCACTCACTCATGCTCGAACACACACACACACGCATATGCACACGCCCACTTACACTTACAAGCACATGGGCACACACAAGCACATGCACATGCACACACACATGCACACACACATGCACACACACATGCACACGCACATGCACATGCACACGAATACAGACACGCACATGCTCACACATGCACACACACATGCACATGCACACACACTCACACATACACATGCACACGCTCACACACACACATGGTCACACAGGCACAAGCTCACACGCAATCGTACATACACACACACATGCACACGCACACCAACACATGCACACACATAGGCACACGCACACGCACACAAAAACCCACACGTATAGACAGACTCACATGCGCACACACACTTACAAGCACACTCACAAACACACGCACAAGCACACACACACACACACACACACACACACACACACACACACACACACACACACACAGAGACACACACAAGCAAACTCACACCCACAGAGACACGCACACACACATGCACTTGCAGATACACACACACACACACATGCACACACACTTATAAGCACACACACATGCACATGCACAAGCACACGCAAACACACACCCACACACACATGCACATGCACACCCACACGCACATGCAAACACACATGTACATGCACACACACACGCACGCACACACACACGCACATGCACACGCACATGAACATTCTCACACAAACATGCACACATAGACTCTCAGACGCACATGCAAATGAATACACACACGCAGATGCAGACACAGACACACATGCACACGCACACGCACATGCACATGCACACGCACACACACATGCACATGCACACGCACATTCACATGCACACATGCACACACTCACACATACACATGCACACGCTCATTCACACATGCACTCGCTCATGCTCAAACACACACACACACACACACACGCACAAGCACACGCATATGCACACACCCACACACACTTACAAGCACACGTGCACATGCACCTGCACACACACACGCACACACACATGCACACGAATACAGATACGCACATGCTCACACACGCGCACACACACACACATGCACATGCACATGCACACACACTCACACATACACACACACACGCTCACACACACACATGGTCACATAGGCACAAGCTCACACGCAATCACACATACACACACACATGCACACGCACGCACACACGCACATGCACACACACTTATGTGTGCAGACACACACACCCACACACAGACACACACACACATCCACATGCACACGCACAGGAACACACACACAATCACGCACACGAAGTCACTCACATGCACACATACATGCACATGCAAACGCACATGAACACACACACAAACACGCACACGCACACGCACATACACATGCACGCACACATGAACACACACACAAACACACACATGCAGACGCTCACATGCACACACATGTGAACACAAACACGTAGATGCACATGCACACGCACACGCACACGCACACACACACATGCACATGAACACACACATGCACATGCACACGCACACACACATGCACATGCACACGCACTTTAACACACACGCACACGCACATACACACACACACACACGGACACACAGACCCACACACACACACAGACGCACACGCGCACACACACGCACATGCACATGCACACACACAAGCACAGGCATATGGACACGCACACGCACATGAACATGCACATGGACACACACACGTGCACAGGCATAGGCACACGACACGCACATGCGTAGGCACAGACACATGCACATGCACAGACACTCATACATACATACACACACGCCCACACACACACATGGTCACACAGGCACATGCTCACACATACACATCTACACGCACACGCATACGCACGCGCACGCACACACACACACACACGCACATGCACACACGCTTATGAGTGTAGACACACACATCCACACACACACACGCACATGCATATTCACACACACACACACACAGAGACGAACACGCACACACAAACACACACATGTAGACGCTCACACGCACACGCACATGCACACACATATGCACATGCACACATGCACACACATGCACATACACACGCACATGCACACGCACACGCACAGGCATAGGCACATGCACACACACACCTAAACACATGGACACGCTCACACATACACACGCACATAGTTACACAAGCATACGCACACGCACATGCACCTACATAAACACAAACACACATGAACACTCGCATGTACACACAAACCCACACACACATACATACGCACACGCACACAAACACTTAGAAGCACACGCACACCTACATGCACACATGAACACAAACTCACACATACACGCACACCCACACACGCATGGACACAGACACCCATATGCACAAACACACAAACATGCACATGCACAACACGCGCACACACACGCACATGCACTCACACACACATGCGCACACACATGCACATGCACTCGCAAATTCACACAAACACTTAGAAGCACACGCACACGCACATGCACACCAACATGCACACATGAACACAAACTCACACATACACGCACACCCACACACGCATGCACACAGACACCCATATGCACAAACACACAAACATGCACATGCATAAGAACACATAAAAAAACACGCACATGCGGCCTGTCACACACACATGCACATGAAAACACACACGCAGACACACATGAACACGCATGCACACACACACACACACACACACACTCACACTCATATGCACATGCACACACACACACACATGCACATGCCCATATGCATGCACAAATACATGGACACGCACACACAAACGCCCATACATATGCACACACACATGCACACGCACACGCACACACATATACATGCACACACACATGAATACACACACACAGGAACTCACACAGACACACACGCACAACTATGCACACAGAGGCACACACGTACATGCACACACACATGCACATGCTCACACATACACACATACACTCACTCACACATCCACACGCACACAATCACACAAGCACATGCACACACAAATGCACACTCACAAACCCACACGCACACAGAGGTGCACACACACACACGCACACAAACACATGAATACACACATGCAGGCACACACAAATGCACATGCACACGCACACGCACACGCATACCCACACACACACACACACATGCACATGCATACACGCACACACATACACATACACACGCGCAGACACACTCACACAGACACGCACATTTACACAAACATACACATGGTCGCACAAGGACAAGCACATCAACACGGACATGCACACGCACACATATGCACATGCACAAACACACTCACACACACGCACATGAACACGAACACACATACGCACACGCACACGCACCAGAACACCCACATGCACACACACACATGCACATGGACACATCCATGCACACACATAGGCACACACACTCGCACACGCACACCTAGATGCACACGCACATGTATAAGCACACACACACACACGCATACACACACACGCACACGCACATGCACACGCACGCGCACACGCACACGCACACACACACGCACACACACACACACACACTAGAAGACACACATGTATCACAAGCACACGTCCAACGCACACACATGCACACGCACACACACACACACACACACATGCACGCGCACATGCACACGCACAGGAACATGCACAAGCACACACACACACAAACACACGCACACGCACATGCACACGTACACACACATGCACACACGTACACACACACACACACGCACATGCACATGCGCAAAAAGAGGCACATGCACACACACAAGGACATCCACATGCACACACACACACAAACACACACACACTCACACACAGAGGCACACACACACACACACACGCGTAAACAGAATCACATGCACATGCACATGCACACCCAAACCCACACGCAAACGCACACGCCCACACACATGCCCATGCACACACACACGCACATGCACATGCACACGCGCACACACATGCACATATACACACACATGCACACACATAGGCACACACACACACACACATAGACCCAGACGCACACACAGACTCACATGTGCACACACACTCACAGGAACACGCACACACACACATACACACACACACAGACACACACATGCACATGCACACACACACACACACACGCACATGCACACACACACACACAGAGGCATATGCACATTGACACACAAACCCACACACACACACAGATGCACATGCGCACACACGCTTACTTGCACATGCGCACATACACACACACGCACACGCACATGCACATGTACATGCACAGGCACAAGCACACGCACACGCATACACACACGCACATGAACACGCACACTCAAACGCAAATGCACATGCACATGCACACGCACACGCACACACAGATGCACACACACATGCATAAGCACACACACTCACACGTACACACACACACACAGATATACAAGCACACGTTCACACACACACAGGCACACACACATGCACATCCACATGCACACGCACATGCACATGCACATGCATACGCACATGCACAGGCATAGGTACATGCACGTGCACACACACTCACACATACACACACATGGTCACATAGGCACACGCTCACACATACACACGCACACGTTGACATGCACACGCACACGTAATCACACATACACACTCACACGCACATGCACAAAGGCTTATGTGTGCAGACACACATACCCACACACACATGCACAAGCACATGCACACGAACACACACACACAAACACAAACACACAAATGGTCAAACGCACATGCACATGAACACACACATGTAGACGCACACGCACACGCACACCCACTCACACACGCGCACACACATGCACATGCACACATACATGTGCATGCACACGCACATGCAGATGCACATGCACACGCATACACACATGCACACGCTCAGACACACACACTCACACAAGAACAGGCACATGCACATGCACACGCACAGGCACATGCACGTGCACACACACTCACACATACACACGCACATGCTCACACATATGGTCACACGGGCACACGCTCACACACACACACGCACACGCTCTTATGCACATGCACATGCAATCGCACATACACACACACACGCACACACACACACATGCACACACGCTTATGTGTGCAGACACACATACCCACACACACCAAGCACATGCACATGTACACACACACGAACACACACACAAACATGCACACGCAGATGCACAAACACACATGCACATGAAAACACACATGTAGACGCACATGCACACGCACACGCACACACACTCACACACGTGCACACACATGCACATGCACACACACGAGAAACTGCACATACACATGCACATGAACACACACATGGACACGCTCACACATACAGACGTAGATGCTCACTTACACATACACAGACACACACTCACACAAGCACATGCACACACACATACACAAACACACATGATCATGTGCACGCACACACAAACGCACACGCACACACTGACCCACACACACACAGACCCATATGCACATGCACACAAACACACACTCGCACACACACACACACATGCACACGCAAACGTACACGCACGTGCACACGCACAGGCACATGCACACACACATGTACATACATGCACATGCACACACATGCGCACACCCACACCCACACTGTAACACTCTGATTTTGCAAATTATATTGGTGAATGTTTTTCATGCTATTATAACTGCTGGAATGAAAGAAAACATGTTAAGATATGTTCTGATCTTAAAGAGAATGTGTTGCTAACTTATATTCTTGCATGCTGTGATTTATTGTATAGGACAGCAATTATTGTACTTGCGTGTTTGCTAATGTGATGACAAATTGTCGTATATTTGCTATACTCTCGTTACTGATTGACATCATACCTTGAATCAATTCCATTGATCCAAGTATGCTGAGTACCTCTTGTGATTTCTGTGTCGATTCACACTGGAACCGAACCCGGGATTGTTATGAGCGTGCAGTGCCTGATTGCAGTTTTGGGCAGCTGGCACGTAGATACCAACAACAGAGGTTCGATTCTTGAACCATGTATTATCAAACTTGGGACCTCGTGAGGCAAGAACCGCCTGGACGCGGGTGGCCTTGGCATGTGATCCAAAGGATGGAACGTCCTACTCTGCATTAACGTGAATGTCTGTAGGAGGGCAGGATGGAAGTTGATTAGTGTTAGTGGTTAGTATAAATTAAAACCCTAAACTAATCCTAAGTCCTAACATGCATCCTACACTATTATCCTAAGTGGATTTTTAAATTACAAAAAAAATAAAGAGGGAAAATAAAACCTAAGGCTAAACTAAGACCTAGGTTGAACACTTTATGCAACCTAAACTAATCCTAATCTAAAAGGGTGCGCAGACCCTTGGAAGGAAAGGGATAAGGATGGAAAGGGCATTCATTGGCATTTAATAAACAGTCCATACGTGGACAGTGCCAGTTTTGGTGGGGTAGGTAGGAAATAGAGGCATCTATTTAGAGATAGAGGCAAATTCAGTTTTCGCATGGGAATTTTGAAATATTGAGTTCGCCAACCCAAGTGGCGGTGGCGTGGAAAGTAAGGAAAAGGCAGAGCCTTAATTGCATTGATTATTCTTGGTCCTCGCGACCAGTTCACCTTGGAAAGTGTATGAGGGAATTTGATTTTTCATTGTTTCGATTTGGCTTTTGCAAAGTTGCTCTGCATTTGGTTTTTCTGGTCTGGTTCAGTCGAACCAACTCTTGAAATTTGACATTTGATTTCAAGGCTGTTGCTAAGCCTGAAGAAGAAAGAAGTGTTGGGGAGTTTGTGTTGTCGCTGTGGAAGGAAAAACGCGGCAAACGAAGTTTTCTTCGAGTTCTGGAAAAGAGATTACAGGCATGTTAAGCCCTTCTCTTTAAAAATTCTTGCTTTGTTTAAGTGTCTCATTAAAACAACCCTGCTCTTGGGTTTGGATTGTGTGATTGCTGTCGAGTCGATTTGACTTGGATTTTGTTGGTTCTTGCTTTCTTTTCTTTGGGAAATGATAAAAAGAATTGCTTCTGGTTGCTCGGCCTTGATGCGTTTTTGCTCGATTCAAGTTGGAAAATGATTTACTGTATTGGTTGTTGACAGTATGGTGGTTTGAAATAGATATACTTCTTTCACTGTTCGTGTTGTTTGAAAGTGGAACAGGCTGTGTAATCATTCCTTATAGTGTAATTGTTTTCCATTTAGTGTAATCGTTTCTTTACTGTTGTGTTTGGAACTGCCTTTGCAAGTAAAGAGGAAATGGAAATACAGTCGTGTATATTGCTGTGATTTGGGTTCCGTTGACTCTTGCTGTCATTTTGGAAATAATATGAAATACTGTTATTGGTCGCTGAGTTCAGCTGTCCTTGTATTTCTTGAATGAAATGCTTTCCTGTCGTGCTGGTTGTTTAACAGTATTGGGGAAATTGTCATATGTATCACGGGTCTGTACAGGTTACTTGAGTTGTTTTCACTATTGAAACTATTAGTTCTTTTGCTGATGAACTAAAATGAAAGAAGCAATAGTTGTTTGAAGTTGTTTCTTATTGAAATTTTCAAGGAAATAGATCCTCTTCCTTCTCCGGTTTTGGGATTTTAATGGAAATGGCATTTGGGGTTTCTATGGGTATTCGAACTCGATTCGAATAAAGTAATAGCAATATTTTCATTTCTGTGCCTTTCCTTGAATTGGAAATAAACGAATACGTATTGGGCATTCATGAAGTAGGAAAAGTTAATTGTTTTTCCTTCTGAACTTATTAATGAATTGTGTTTCTCTTTACGGTGTGGATAAGATGGTTTTATTGTGTTTTCTTGATACTGTTCAGTCTTCCTGTTCAGGCTGATGACACAATTACAAATTGATTTTGTATTCTGTGCAATGAATGATTATATTTCCTTCTTGCTGTAATGGAAAGTTGATTTCATTGCGTCTTGTAGTTGTGGTTTGACCTTCTGATTTGAACTGTCTTGTGAATATGAACTTGACTGGGATTTCTATTTTAAATAAATGGAAAAATGTGGGAACTAGCTTGTTTTATGAGTCTGCGTTGACTGTACCAAGCCTACGCAATTAACACCCTAAGCAGGTTTGTCCTTATAGAGGTATTGATATATGAATATTATATTTGAGTTCTGTACCTCATTAAGAAATGGAGAATGTTGTTTTTGGAGTTAACAGTTGATCGAGATAGAACTCGAATTGAATGTTCATTGTTTGTGGTATATTAGATTGAAACTGTACAGGCTATGTGAGTTGCTTATCAATGAGAACGATTGTTCTGTTATCTTTATAAGTTGAGCTGTCATGCTAAGATAAACATGATTTGGGTGTTTTTTATTTCATTTGGAATAAAATGATTGTTTCTCAATGAAATTACAGAGAATAAATTCTTCTCTTTTTGCTATTTTGGTCTCTAAAAGTAATATTGGAGCTACTGTGCATATGAATTGGTTTTACTGTAGGTAACAACAATGTGCAAATTGTTATTATGAACTGTATGCGTTCATGGATATAAAAGATCATATGAATAAATGATTGCGTGATTGCATAACTGCTTGTTTGGTTAACACTACAGTGAAAGAAGTATGGAATCTTCTAGTACAAAAAATACATAGTATGCATCTTGATATTGCTTGTTCTATGATGAATACGATGTCTTACTAACCTGTTTTGGTATTCGTATGAACCGGAATTAAATGAAATTATTCTTGCTACCGGAAAGTGAATTCCGAATGGATTTTGTAAGTTTCACTCTGAACTGTTATCTTGATTTGTCTCTCGTTTGGATTCCATTGTTCGGACAGTCATGTGGAAAGAAATAGAGATACAGATGAATGACTAGGAAAAATGATCTTTTCTTCTTTCATTCAATTGGAAAGCTGTAATTCGTGAATAATAAATTTTGTAGTGCTTAGATAGGAGCAACTATATGCATTGCTGTTCGCTTTCTTGTCTGTACTTGAGTGCTTGGAATCTAATTTAATACATGAACTGAAAGGAAAGTAATGAGTTTACATTTTAGTTAGTTACATCCTTTGCATTTATTGTTAATGAAAGGCAAGGAAATGATAATAGAATGTTTATGGTTATGTGGAAACGGAACAGCAGTCCTCTGGCTGATTGTGATGATATTTTGATAGTTCAGTTGTTATGCTGATCTTTCTTTTGTGCCTATTTCGTGATTGATGTTTTACTGTCGTTTCATAAAAGTAGGGTTCTTTTATTGAGACAGTTAGTTGAAGCACCTTATTTTAAGGATAAGTGCTTAATATGCTCAGTTCATTGAACTGACCCGTGCAAATCATTTTACAGATGGAATTTGATTTGAATGAAGACATGGTTGTTTTCTGATGCTTCTTGATTAACTGAAAGATGAAATGTAATTGTTGCTTTTATTCCTCTTCGAGGAATTGTGAAAAGAAGAAAATATATTCTTCTATCTATGAGTTGTATGGATGATTTATGTAAACCATGCCCAATCAGCTGGATTGGCAATTGTATGGATTATGACATGAAATATTGAATACAATTACATGTGTGATATTTTAATGTTTACATCAGTTTGAATTGTTGTCTAAATTGGAAATATAACGTTATTTCTGATTGGATTTGTTTAATTGTCCTTGGATGGATGTTAAATGGAAACTGATATCTATTCTTACCTAAATGCAACTTTTAAGTTGAAAAATGCAATTAATTCATACTTGGGTAAAGATGAATTTTTAATTGACATTAAAAGGATTAAGAAGAATATGATTCCATAATTGGAAGGTATTCAGGATTAGCTTAGGAGCTAAGGAATATCAATTAACTATTGGAAAATCGAACTTCATTTTCGAATTCCGTTAATGATCTCGTATGCTGAATTCAGAATAAAGGATATAGGATAAGTATATCCATAACTAATGGACCTTAACCATATAACATTAAGGAGAACAAATGAATACTTTTCCTGGGAATTAGACCTTGTTTAAATGACGTCTAATAAGTTAGAATTCTGAATTCAGTTGCAGTTGAGAAAATCTTGGCTAAGTTTAATAGGTTAAACTTATCACGTCCATCGGTACAGATCGCTTAATCCATTGATTAAGAAGTGAACCAAGTAGGGAAATGCAGCCCTTCGACACGAAGGAGAAGATGCATAGCAAGTTAATGGATGGATTTAGTCCCTCTTAGCTCTGTATAACTGTAACGGAAACGAGGATCAAGGGATCAGCGTGGATGCTGAAGGTCGATTTTAATTATTAAATCGTATCCAAATCACTTGAGCAGGATATGCATTCTCGATGGGAGAATTCTGTAGGACATTGGCATACGCCAGCTACAACAAGGTGTCTCCATGAAGACGGGGTCTTCATGATGACACACTGTTGCAGCTGACATATTGCAATGCCCTCCCGAATTAAAACATCAAGAATACATAGGCTGAATGTGTAGCTCTTAACAGGGGATAGGAGTATGATTTGGTATACGGAGTGACTCCGGAATACTAAGGATAAACTAGACACACGGGGTCGTGGGGGAAACGACACCGTATGTCTGCGTATCTTTAGTTACCAGGAGTGCCTTCCTATACCCATTCATATTACTAACTGGAATTGGAAGTTTAAAACTGAACTTAAACGAAGAGGACTGGTAGGAACCAAGAAAGACCATTCTAGATAACAGGTGAAGTGAAGTGAAGGACGTATTCCGTATGATGTGTATAACATCCAGGAATATGATCATGCAAAGCATGTGAAAATCTTTGGCCAAAGTATCGCAATTGCTGGTTGCGTTGTCCTTATCACTTAATTTAAGATGCAGGATGTCAGATGAATATCAGTAACAGATATTCAGATAGGCTTCTTAAATGGATCACTTCGATAACCGGAATCGGTTATGAGAACAGGTATATATAATATACCATGCATAAACAAACATGAAGGATCGGTTGTTACCAGAGTCATGAACATGAGGATCGGTTGTTGCCGAGTCATGAAATGAAGGATCGTTGAAACTCCGAGCCATGAAAATGGAAGATCGGCAGTTCCTCGAGTCATTTACAGTAGCATATAGAATCTGTTATAAGATTGAATGGCATTGAATGTGTGTTTACCATATTGTAAATATGCGAACAGGGAACATTCGTTTTAAAAAGAAATTGTGTGATCCAAACTGTGTTGTTTGGGCAGAGAACAATTATTAAAACTTGAACGTGTGTTTGAATTTTGTAATTCATAACAGAGAACGTTATCAAAAAAAAAAATCCTATCAATTTCCCTTGTTCTGGTATTTTAAAATGGGGATGTTACATCTTGGTATCAGAGCTGAAGGTTGCAACTCTTAAACCTAATGAGTCCATGATATTAATAAGGTTTACATTTTCTTATTGAACAGAAAATGGTCAGGACGAGAGGGAATGCTGCAAATAACCCGTTACAGGGTGGAGAAGCAGCAACTACCCAAAAGCTGGATGAAATCCTTGTGCTGCCCTACTTGATACAAGGGATCCGTTTGACTGTACTGGAACAGCAGTCAATGGGCAATGAAGAGGAGGAGAATGAAGCTGAAATAAATGATCAGCTGCCTCCTGTGGGCAACATCAACGGAGGGAATCCGGGTGTTGATGATAATAATAGCTAATTGCTCCTAATCCCCCTGAAAATAAACATGGGCAAGATTAGCCAGATTGAACTTATAAATGATATAAAGAGAATATGTCCACTCTCCAAAGTTTGATGGAACAACTCTTGGGAAATGAGCATGTTTTCATCGCTCAATGTAATGAACCATTTTATGGTTGTAACGGAATACCTCAGGAGAAGGCCTTAGAGGTATTCTATTACAGAATAACCATGTCATCGCTTATGAATAGCAGAAAACTTAAAGTTACATGAATCAGAACTATGCTCCACACGATCTTGAGCTCGCTGCCATTGTTCATCGCACCATTCAAATTAGGGGTGTGTGACATTACCTTTTAGGCAAGCCCTTCTGAGTTAAAAACAGACCATCTAGGGCTGAAGTATATTTTTTACTCAGCCAAATCTGAATGCAAGGCAACGAAGATGGTTAGAATTTCTGTCTCAGTATGACTTCGATATAAGCTACATTAAGGGCAAGGAAAATCGGGCAGCAGATGCTTCAAGTCAAAGGAAGCATATCTCTGCTCTTATAATGTTAAGAACTCAGTTTAAGGATGAGGTGAAAGATGCCTTGGAATCAGATCCTTATTTCCAGCAAGTCAAATCAGCACTTGCTGCAGACCCGCAGGACGTCAGGTATAAGGGATTTCCATTTTGATAATGAAGGAATTCTGGTTTGAAAAATAGGGTGCTATATACCTGTGGCAAATGACTTAAGAGGGAAATTGTTAACTGAATTCCATAATTCACCTTTTTCTGGACACCCTGGCATTACAAAAATGCTACGCTGATTCTTAAGCAGCAATATTTCCGGAAGGGAATGAAAAAGGATGTGGCAGAGTTTTGTAACACACTGCTTCGAATGTCAGTGTGTTAAGGCGGAATATATGCACCCCACTGTATTATTGTATCTGCATAGTATTCCACAGTATAAATGGAAAGTGATTACGATGGATTTCAGTTCAAGGATTGCCTATGTCAAGAAATAAGCATGACATTATCCTTGGTAGTAGTCGACAAAATTGACCAAAGTGGCACACTTCATTGCTGGTAATTTGAAGGACGATGCACCAGTGCTAACAAGAAGATTTGTACATGAAATATTCAGATTGCATGGAATACCAAAATTAATCATATCGGACAAAGATCCGAGGATGACATCAAGGTTTTGGCAAACGCTTAATGCGGCCTTGGGAATTAAATTGAACTTTAGTTCTACATATCATCCGGAAACGGATGGACAGACTGAGAGAGTTAATCAGGTTTTAGAGGACATGTTAAGGATGTATTGCATGGACCAGCAGTATAAATGGGAGGAATACCTTCCGCTAGTAGAATTTGCTTACAATAACACCTATCATGCCTCTTTAAAAACATGGCACCCTTTGAAGCATTGTATGGAAGAAAATGCAGAACCCCTGTCAGCTAGGACCCACGTTGAGGACAGAGAGGTAATTGGGCTCCTCTTAGAAATCCTTATGGAAATGGAACAACAAATCAAAATGATTCGGGAACATCTAAAGGAGGCTACCAATAGGCAAAAGAGCTATGCAGACTTGAAGTGGGTTGACAAGCATTATAAACTGGGGAGAGAAGGTCTTTCTTCGGGTGAAGCCGAAAAAGAGCTCAATAACTTTTGGCAAGGGCTGCCAAGTTATCGCCACGTTACATGGGACCTTTTGAAATTGTTGAAATAATCAACCCTGTAGCTTATCGTCTAGCATTACCTCCTGCTTTGTCTCAAATGCATGATGTTTTTCATATTTCTTTGCTTAAGAAATACGTGACAGATTTATCACATGTGCTAAATTGGAATTCCTTGCAGGTCCAAGACCTAGGAATAATCGTGGTTAAGCCCATTCGAGTGCTGGGAACTCGCCAGTTGTACTTGAGAAATCGCGAAGTGAACCAATGTAAGGTCCAGTGGGACCAGTTCATCGAAGAAAGTGCAACTTGGGAAAATCTCGAAGAAATGAGATCTACTTTTCCACACCTGTTTAATTGAATTTGAAATTCAAGAACTGATAATTCTACCAAATTTAGACAATTATTAGTCTATTGTACAGTTGTCTTAAAATGTTGTTTTTAAGAGTGAATCTGTTTTTGGAATGAACTTATGAATGATAGGACAATAACTGAACTTTGTCCTAGGAACTCCTTGATTTTTTTAATCTGATCATCGGGATGATGATTCTTTAAGGAGGGAAGAATGTAACGCTCTTGATTTTGTAAATTATCTTGGTGAATGTTTTTCATGCTGTTATAACTGCTGGAAATGAAGGCAAACATGTTAAGATAAACTCTGATCTTAAAGGAATGTGTTGCTAACTTGGATTCTTGCATGCTGTGATTTATTAGCATAGGACAACAGTTATTGTACTTGTGTGTTTGCTAATGTGACGACAAATTGTCGTATATTTGCTATACTCTCGTTACTGATTGACATCATACCTTGAATCAATTCCATTGATCCAAGTATGCTGAGGTCCTCTTGTGATTTCTATGTCGATTCACACTGGAACCGAACCCGGGATTGTTATGAGCGTGCAACTCCTGATTGCAGTTTTGGGCAGCTGACACATAGATACCAACGATAGAGTTTCGATTCTTGAACCCTGTACTGTCGAACTTGGGACCTCGTGAGGCAAGAAATGCCTGGACACGGGTGGCCTTGGCACGTGATCCAAAGGACGGAATGTCCTGCTTTGCATTAACGTGAATGTCTATAGGAGGGGAGGATGGAAGTTGATTAGTGTTAGTGGTTAGTATAAATTAAAAACCCTAAACTAATCCTAAGTCCTAACATGCATCCTACACTACTATCCTAAGTGGATTTTTAAATTACAAAAAAAAAAAAGGGGAAAATAAAAACCTAAGGCTAAACTAAGACCTAGGTTGAACACTTTATGCAACCTAAACTAATCCTAATCTAAAAGGGCGCGCAGACCCTTGGAAGGAAAGGATAAGGATGGAGGAAGGGCATTCATTGGCATTTAATGGAACAGTCCATACGTGGACAGCGCCAGTTTTGGCGGGGCAGGTAAGAAATAGAGGCATCTATTTGGAGATAGAGCCAAATTCGGTTTTGCATGGGAATTTGAAAGATTGAGTTCGCCAACCCAAGTGGCGGTGGCGTGGAAAGTAAGGAAAAAGGCAGAGCCTTTAATGCATTGATTTTTCTTGGTCCTCGCGACCAGTTCACCTTGGAAAGTGTATGAGGGAATTTTGATTTTTCATTGTTTTGATTCGGCCTTTTGCAAAGTTGCTCTGCATTTGGTTTTTCTGGTCTGGTTCAGTCGAACCAGCTCTTGGAATTTGACATTTTTCTTGGAGATTTGGAGGTTGTTGCTGAACCTGAAGAAGAAAGGAGTGTTGGGAAGTTTGTGCTGTTGCTGTGGAAGGAAATATGTGGCAAACAAAGTTTTCTTCGAGTTCTGGAAAAGAGATTACAGGCATGTTAAGCCCTTCTCTTTAAAAATTCTTGCTTTGTTTAAGTGTCTCATTAAAACAACCCTGCTCTTGGGTTTGGATTTATGTGATTGTTGTCGAGTCGATTTGATTTGGATTTTGTCGATTCTTGCTTCTCTTTTTTTGGAAAATGATAAAAAGAATTGCTTCTGGTTGCTCGGCCTTGATGCGTTTTTGCATCGAATCGAGTTGGAAAATGAATTACTGTATTGGTTGTTGACAGTATGGTGGTTTGAAATAGATATTCTTTCACTGTTCGTGTTGTTGGAAAGTGGAACAGGCTGTTGTAATCGTTCCTTATTGTCCTTTAGTGTAATCGTTTCTTTGCTGTTGTGTTGGAACTGCCTTTGCATGTAAAGAGGAAATAGAATACAATTGTGTGTATGTTGCTTTGATGATTTGGGTTCCGTTGACCCTTGCTGTCATTTTGGAAATAATATGAAATATTGTTATTGGTCACTGAGTTCGACTGTCCTTGTATTCTTGAATGAAATGCTACCTCCATGTCGTGCTGGTTGTTGAAGAGTAGATGGGGAACTCCGTTGTTCTGTAAATCATGATATAGGTTAACTTGAGTTGTTTTCACTATTGAAGCTATTTGTTCTTTTGCTGATGAACTAAAATGAAAGAAGCAATTTGTTTGAAGTTGTTTCTTATTGAAATTTTTGGAAACAGATCCTCTTCCTTCTGTACTAAACTGTTTTGGATTTTAATGGAAATGGCATTTGGGTTTTCTATGGGTATTCTGCTCGATTCGAATGAAGTAATAGCAATATTTTCATTTCTGTGCCTTTCCTTGAATTGGAAATGCGGTTTGATACGTCCATTGGGTATTCGTGGAAGTAGGAAAAGTGAACTGTTTTTCCTTCTGAACTTATTAATGGATTGTGTTTCTCCTTACTGTGAAATAAGATGGTTTTATTGTGTTTTCTTGATACTGTTCGGTCTGATATCCTGTTCGGGCTGTTGACACAATTACAAATTGATTTTGTATTCTGTGCAATGAATGATTATATTTCTTTCTTGCTGTGATGGAAAGTTGATTCCATTGCGTCTTGTAGTTGTGGTTTGACCTTCTGTTTTGAACTGTCTTGTGAATACGAACTTGACTATGGATTTTTGTTTTAAATAAATGGAAAAATGTGATGGAACTAGCTTGTTTTCTGAGTTGTTTGACTGTACCAAGCTTACGCAATTAACACCCTAACGGGTTTTGTCCTTCATAGAGGTATTGATATACTGAATATTATATTTGAGTTCTGTACCTCATTAAGAAATGGAGAATGCAGAATGTTTTTGGAGTTAACACGATTGATCGAGATTAGAACTTTAATTGAATGTTCATTGTTTGTGGTATATTAGATTGAAACTGTACAGGCTTATGTGAGTTTCTGTATCAATAGAGAATAAATGTTTCTGTTATCTTTATAAGTTGAGCTGTCATGCTAAGATAAACATGAACAATGAATAATTATTTCATTTTGAACGGGGATGATTGTTTCTTAGGAAATTAAAGAGAATGAATTCATCTCTTTTTGCTATTTTGGTCTTGAAAGTAATGATTGGAGCCTACTGTGCATATGAATTGGTTTTGCTGTAGGTAACAACAATGAAAGAAATTGTTATTATGAACTGTATGCGTTCATGGATATAGAAGATCATGGTGAATAATGATTGCATGATTGCATAACTGTTTGTTTGGTTAACATAATACAGTGAAAGAAGTATGGAATCTTCTATTACAACAAATACATAGTATGCATCCTTGATATTGCTTGTGAATCTATGATGAACTAACCTGTTTTTTGGTATCTTACTATGACCTGTTTTGAAGTATTATGGATATGAATTCTTCCTGTTTTCATTTAAAGCTGATTATAAATGAAATTATTCTTGCTGCCGGAAAGTGAATTCCGAATGGATTTTGTAAGTTTCACTCTGAACTGTTATCTTGATTTGTCTCTCGTTTGGATTCCATTGTTAGGACAGTCATGTGGAAAGAAATAGAGATATGATGAATGACTTGGAAAAATGATCTTTTCTTCTTTCATTCAGTTGGAAATCTGTAATTCGTGAATAATGAAATTTTGTAGTGCTTAGATAGGAGCAACTATATGCATTGCTGTTCGCTTTCTTGTCTGTACTTGATTGCTTGGAATCTAATATGATGCATGAACTGAAAGGAAAGTAATGGTTTACATTTCAGTTAGTTTCATCCTTTGCATTTATTGTTAATGAAAGGCGTGAAAGGATAATAGTGTGTTATATCAGCAGTAAGCTACTTGTATTCCTAACTTTACAAATATTGTAAATTAAGACTTGTAACGGTTATGTGGAAACGGGACAGCAGTTCTCTTGGCTGATTGTGATGATATTTTGATAGTTCAGTTGTTATGCTGATCTTTCTTTTGTGCCTATTTCGTGATTGATGTTTTACTGTCGTTTCATAAAAGCAGGGTTCTTTTATTGAGACAGTTAGTTGAAGCACCTTATTTTAAGGATAAGTGCTTAATATGCTCAGTTCATTGAACTGACCCGTGCAAATCATTTTGCAGATGGAATTTGATTAGAATGAAGACATGGCTGTTTTCTGATGCTTCTTGATTAGCTGAAAGATGAATTGTAATTGTTGCTTTTATTCCTCTTTGAGGAATTGTGAAAAGAAGAAAATATATTCTTCTATCTATGAGTTGTATGGATGTTTTATGTAAACCATGCCCAATCAGCTGGATTGGCAATTGTACAGATTATGACATGAAATATTGAATACAATTACAAGTGTGATATTTTAATAATTATATCAGTTTGATTTGTTGTCTAAATTGGAAATATAATGTTATTTCTTGATTGGATTTGTTTAATTGTCCTTGGATGGATGTTAAATGGAAACTGATATCTATTCTTACCTAAATGCAACTTTTAAGTTGAAAAATGCAATTAATTCATACTTGGGTAAAGATGAATTTTTAATTGACATTAAAAAGGATTAGGAAGAATATGATTCCATAATTGGAAGGTATTCAGGATTAGCTTAGGAGCTAAGGAATATCAATTAACTTCGGAAGTAATCGAACTTCGCTTTCGAACTCCATTAATGATCTCGTATGTTAAATTCAGAATAAAGGATATAGGATAAGTATATCCATAACTAATGGACCTTAACTATATAACGTTAAGGAGAACAAATGAATACATTTCTTGGGAATTAGACCTCGTTTAAATGACGTCTAATAAGTTAGAATTCTGAATTTAGTTGCAGTTGGAAAATCTTGGCTAAGTTTAATAGGTTAAACTTATCACGTCCGTCGGTACGGACTGCTTAATCCAATGATTAAGAAGTGAACCAAGTAGGGAAATGTAGCCCTTCGACACGAAGGAGAAGATGCATAGCAAGCTAATGGACGGTTTAGTCCCTCTTAGCGCTATACAACTGTAACGGAAACGAGGATCAAGGGATCAGCATGGATGCTGAAAGTTGATTTTAATTATTAAATCGTATCCAAATCACTTGAGCAGGATGTGTATTCTCGATGGGAGAATTATGTAGGACATTGGCATACGCCAGCTACAGCAAGGTGTCTCCATGAAGACGGGGTCTTCATGACGACACAATGTTGCAACTGACATAATGCAATGCCCTCCCGAATTAAAACATCAAGAATACATAGGCTGAATGGGTAACTCTTAGCAGGGGATAGGAGTATGATCTGGTATACGGAGTGACTCTGGAATACTAAAGATGAATAGACACAGGAAGTCATGGGGAACGACACCGTATGTCTGGGTATCTTTAGTTACCAGGAGTGCCTTCCTATATTCGTTCATATTACTAGTTGGAATTGGAAGTTTAAAACTGACCTTAAACGAAGAGGACTGGTAGGAACCAGGAAAGACCATTCTAGATAACAGGTGAAGTGAAGTGAAGGACGTATTCCGTTGATGTGTATCACATCCAGGAATATGATCATGCAAAGCATGTGAAAATATTTGGCCAAAGTATCGCAATTGCTGGTTGCGTTGTCCTTATCACTTAATTTAAGATGCAGGATGTCAGATGAATATCAGTAACAGATATTCAGATAGGCTTCTTAAATGGATCACTTCGATAACCGGAAACGGTTATGAGAACAGGTATATATAATATACTATGCATAAACGAACATGAAGGATCGGTTGTTGCCGAGTCATGAACATGAAGGATCGGTTGTTGCCGAGTCATGAAATGAAGGATCGTTGAAACTCCGAGCCATGAAAATGGAAGATCAGCAGTTCCTCGAGTCATTTACAGCAGCATATAGAATCTGTTATAAGATTGAATGGCATTGAATGTGTGTTCCATATTGTAAATATGCGAACAGGGAACATTCGTTTAAAAAAAAAATTGTGTGATCCAAACTGTGTTGTTTGGGCAGAGAACAATTATTAAAACTTGAACGTGTGTTTGAATTTTGTAATTCATAACAGAGAACGTTATCAAAAAAAAAATCCTTTTTTTTTCTCTTGTTCTGGTATTTTAAAATGGGGATGTTACACACACGCACACATGCACACACACTCGCACCCACAGTCACACACACCCACACATGACGCAGACACACGCACACGAAACACACACATGCACACGCACACGCATAGGAACACACACACAAACATGCACACAGACGCACACACGCACATGTGACAAACGAACACGCACACACAGACTTGCACATAGACACAAACGCACACACATGTACCCACACATGCACACACATGCACACAACATGCACACACACACGCACACCCAAGCATGCACATGCACACGCAGACCCACACTCACACACACACATACACACACGCACATGCACAAAACGCACACACACGCGTGCACAGCGCATACGCACACGCACACACGGACACACACACATACACGCACACACACATGGACAAGCACACGCATGCACATGCACAGAAAATGCACATGAACACACACACGCACATGCACACGAATCACATGCACATGGACACGCACACACACACTTTGCACATGCACATGCACATGCACACGCACACACACATGCCATATGACACATCACACATAACATGCACACGCAAATGTACACGCACCTCTGGGACATGCACACACACACACGCACATGCACACACTGCACACACACACGCACATGCACATGCACACGCAAGAAGTGCACACACATATTGCACATGCACACACGAACACGCACATGGCCACACACAACACGCACAAGAATAGGCACATAGCACACGTACACCACAGAGGCATGACACACACGCATACGCACAAAACGTACATGCACATGCGCACAAGACACACACACATACATTTCACACGCACACATGCACACACATGGTCACACAGGCACATGCACTCACAAATTTGCACACGCACACGTACACGCACACGCACACACACATGCACACACACACACACACGGCTTATGCACAGTGCACACACAGACACACACACCACACATGCGCATGCACAATGCACACGCACAGCCAACACATCACATAAGCACACACACACGCACATGCACACGCACACGCACACACACAACGTTAATGCACACGCACACGCACACGGATGCAGAAGCTACACGCACACGCTACACGCACACAGCACATGCACATGCATACACACGCAATGCACATGACACATGCACACACACACACACACGCACATGCACACAGCACACGCACACGCACACGCACAGGCACACAGGCACGTGAGCACATGCACACGCACACATCACACGCACACAGTCACACAAGCACACGCACACACACCTGCACACACAAAGGTCACATTGAACACACTCATGCACACACGCACACGCACACGTGCACACGCACACTACACATGCACATGACACAAATGGTACAGAAGCACACGCACTCACGCACACGCAAATGCACATGCACATGCACAGGCACACGAACACTTAGTAAGCACACACACACGCACACGCACACCAACACACACACACAAGAAAACTGCACAGTACACAATGCACACCGAAGATTGTTTTGACACGCACGCACATGAGACACTGGCACATGCACAGAACACACATACGCACATGCACATGCACACACACACACGCACAATGCACAAACGCACACGCACACACACACATGCACATAGACACACACACACACACACATGAACACGCACACGTACACACACACACACGCACATGCACACACGCACATATGCACACGCATGACACACATGTACACAGCACACACATTTAGCACATGCACATGGCACACAAATGACGCATGCACACGCACACACGCATAGCACACAGACATATTGCACACGACACATGCACACGACACAATGCACACAGACTGGTGGACATTTTGCACACGCACATGCACACGACAAATCACAAATTACACTGATGCGCACGCACACACACAGTGACACACATGCATCACGCATATGCACACAGTACATGCACACACACACGACACGCACACGCACACGCACACGCACACGCACACATTGCACACGCACACGCACACGCACACACACACATACAATGCAATGGGGTTTGGACGCACATGCACATGCCAATGACAAGCCACACCACAAATGCACATGCACACGCACGCACACGCACACGAAAACTCACACGCACATGAACAGACACACACACAAGACACGCAAACACACACGTCACACACAGAATTGCACATGCACATGTACACACACACGCACTTGGACATACTCACACGCACATGCACACCGAGATGCACAAGCACACGCACATTCACACACACAAAGGTACAGGCACAGGCTCACGTACATTACACATGCACACGCACACGCACACATCACACGCACATGCGCACGCACACACACACACGCACATGCACACGCTACACGCACAGCACATGCACACACATGCACACGCACACGAACATGCACACAACATGCACGAACACGCACATGCAACACGCACACGCACACGCACACGCAGACATGCACACGCACTCACACACATAGACACACACGAGTACACTATGGACACATGACACACACGATTATGCAATTGCACAGGGACACAAGCACACACACACGCACACGCACATGCACATTGTAGACATGAACACACACAGTTATCCACAATTCACCCATCAAGGTAATTTTGACACGCACATGCATCAGATTATGCAGTCCACGAGCACAGTAGATTGATTGCAAGGCATGACAATCATGCACAAGGTGCAAGCCTCAACTTCCCGCTAACTCTCCCAGGCCAAGAAGAAATCCCAAGAAGTTGATAAAATGGAAAAAATGCAAAAACATAAGGTTGCAGGACTGTTTTAAAGCATTTCGGGTTTGAAGGGTTCACGTACTGAGGTTCGTCACCAATGCTACAGGGCACGAACACAAGCATGTAAAATCGCACACGCACAAACATTTTTGTCCCAGGCGATCCACGGGACAGTTGGGACGTCGGGATGTGAAAAGCACAATCGCATACTACGCAAGGAAGTGAACATTCATCATGCAAGTTTTGTTTCGCGCAGGCATTCGGCACACACCGGGACAAAAGTACACGCACATGCGAATCGGTTGATTTGCCAAACACAGTCCATTTCGCAAACAGTTCGGACGCATATTTGTCCAGGACAGCACAGTGACACGCAAGCACAAGGGACGTGTGACACGCGAAACAGGTGAAAAAGCCGCAAGTAGGGACAAGGACAGCGTACAAATCGGCACGATGCGGGACAATGTGTCCCAGGATGGTGGGGAAACCCAGAGCAGGACTTTAGCACAACATTTTCACACAGTTTTAGTCACAAGTGCCTTTCAAAGGTAAACAGTTTTAGCACGCTGCAAACGCCATCGAATGGACTCTTGCACACACGTGTCATCTAACGGCGGAGCACGGGGGGGAAATGGGAAACTTTCCACATACAGAAAAATGCCAAATTTTTGAAGGACAAAGTGCGCCCCTCAGGCCCGAGCCAATAAAATAGTGCCACGTGTCCAAGTGGCAAAAAACACAAGCGGCCCGGCAAAGAAATTTTCAAAAGGATGAGCCCGTGGACGAATCAGAGCCTGACATGTGTCAACCAAGTGGTAGAGCGTGGGGAAAATTTGAAATTTTTTCCAAAGACCAAACGGGTAAAAAATTTAAACTTTTTGCCCGCCGATCCGATTTTGGCCTGTTTTCACCCTAAATTTTCAGATCGCCATATCTTTCGATCCAGAGCTGTGATTCGGTGATAACACACACACACACACACAAAAAAATGCACATGCACATGAACACACACAAAGACGCACACACAGACACTCACACGGACACGCACACGAACACACACACACACACACAAACGCACATGCACATGCACACGCACACACACACGCACACGCACACACACATGCACATGCGCACACACACACACATGCACATACACATGCACACCCACACACACATGCACATGCACACACACACACGCACATGCACACACACATGCACACGCTAACACATACACACACACACACGCTCACTCACACATCCACACGCACATGCTGACACACATGCAAACACACACGCACATGCACAGGTGCACGCACACGCACACGCACACGCACACACACACACGCATGCACACATAGAAGCAAACACACACACGCGCGCACGAACACACAAACATACACATGCAGGGGCACACACAGGCACACACGCACACGCAGGCACACAGAGGCACACACACACATGAACACACACACACACAGGCACACACATAGACACACACGCACACGAAAACGCACATGCACGTGCACACCCACACCCACACGCTCACGCACACACACACATGCACATACACACGCACACGCACATGCACCCGCACACACACGAATATGCACACGCACGCACACACACACAAACACGAACACGCACACGCACACACACATGCACACGCACACGCACACGCACACGCACACACATGCACATGCACATGCACACACCCATGCACACACATAGGCACATACACATGCACATGCACATGCACATGCACATGCACACACACATGCATAAGCACACACAATCACACATACACACGCACGCACACACACACAGACACACACGCACACATGCTTATGCGTGCAGACACCTGTTATCGAAAATGTGCCCCCTGCTCATTTTGTGGCTGACTCCCTTTCATCTTTCCTTATTTTGTGCCTCAGACATAATATTTTGCTTTTCAGGCACTCAAAACCTTCTGGAAATGGCACCATTAGATAGAGCTCTTTCTCAGCTTTCTAGAAAGGTAAAGTTTTCCTCTTAACTCCATGTATTTTTCAAGTTATAGCTCGGCGGAGTTTTTGTGGGAAATTTTCCCCTAGAATGCCCGCAACCAATCAGAACTCGCCACGTGTCCAAGGCAAAAATATCAAAGCGACCCGATTTGGCCCTGTTTTTCCCTATAACTTCAAATTGCCATATCTTTCGATCCAGAGCTCGGTTTTTCGCGTTCTTTATATCAATGGAAAGCTGGTCAAATTCTCTAAAAGATTCCAGGGTCAATTTTGCATTTTGGTTGAGTTTGGAGAGAAAAAATCAAGAAACGCCTGTGGCACGTGGTAATGGCCAGAAATGACGTTTCAACAACCAGTTTTAATGCAAAATGGGTCACATTCTTCTTCAGCATGGCAAAAATGTCAGGGCATGGATCTGTAAGGACGCCCATGCTGTTTTAATGCATCTTCATTCAATGGGGAATGGCTTCCATGTTTTTTACACGTTTTCTCTCTCCTGGGATCGACCCATGCATTGTAAAAGCCAGATTTGGCTCATTTTTTGTGGTGGAACATTTTTTTGGATAGCAAGCTTCTTCTTTCACCTTCAACAAGTGATTTTTGGCAAGTATTAGACCTTCTTCATGATTGTAACATGTTTCTGCCTCTTTGATGTTGCAAATGCAAGGATTTTGACAGTGAAAAATGACAGTGCAGACTCTGTGATCAATTTTCAGTCCTTTGTTTGTATTGTCTTGCTTCATTTCAGACCTCTAATTGCATCTTATCAGCCTGTGTATGATGTTTCATGTTGCATTTTATGAAATTGGCACATGTCAATTTTCATGAACAAGAAGTGTTCACCACTCCTTTGGTGTATCACCTATTAGTTTAGTTTCAATTTTTGCACTTTCTATCTCTATCTCCTTGGAATTTAGAGTAGGATTAGGATTCAAACCTCTGCAATTGTGCAAATAACAGATCTAATCAGAGGAGTTTGAGGAACCAGCCTCTAATCGGGAGATTCCTCTCTCATTTTACAAGTCCCACACTTGGAGAGAGGTTTCAATGTTGTGCAATCACACTGGATGCCTGAAACATCAACTTAGAAACCTGCTTTGCATCCAGGGGTGCTGCTGATTTGCAACAACAACACCCACACCCACACCTGGACGCATACGCACATGCACACACACACGAACACACAAACAAACACACACACGCACACAAACACATACACAAACACACACGCTCACACGCACATGCACATGAACACACACGCAAACGCACACATAGATGCACACACACACGCACATGCAAACACATATCCACACGCACACGCACAAACACATGCACAAGGACACACATGCACGCGCGCGCACATGCACATACACACGCACATGCACACGCACAGACACATGCACACATACACACACACGCACACACACATGCACACGCTCACACATATACACGCACATGCTCACTCAAACATACACACGCACACGCACACGCTCGCACAAGCACACACACACGCACACACACACGCACACATAGAGGCACACACATACACTCAGAGACCCATACACATAGGCATTTATAAGCACAAACACATGCACACACAGAAGCACACGCACGCGCACGCGCACACACACACACACACATGCACACGCACACGCAAATACACACGCACATGCACACCCGCACGCACACGCACACACACACGGACATGCACACACACACACACACACACACACACACACACACGCACACGCACATGCACACACACACACACACACACACACACACACACACACACACACACACACACACACACACACACACACACACACACACACATTGGCAGACACACTCGATCACAAGCACGCGTCCGCGCGCGCACGCACACACACACACACAAACTCACACACTCATTCACACCCACGTGCATGCGCACATGCACACGCACACAGACAAAGAGGCACATACACAGGCACATGCACACGTATAGGAACATGTACAGACACACACACACACACACAGAGGCACATGCACATGCACACAAAGAGGCACATGCACACGCACAGGGACATGCACACGCGCGCGCACACACACACACACACCCCTACACACAAAGGCACACACATACACAAACATAGACCCACATGCACACACACACACATACACGTGCACACACACCTACAAGCACACACACACACAAACACACATACACACACATACACACACACACTCACACGTGCACACACACACACAAGCAGACGCACACCCACACACACATGCACATGCACACGCACGCACACACACACACACACATGCACATGCACACGCACACGCGCACACACACACACACATGCACATGCACACGCACACGCACACACACACATGCACACATATAGGCACACACACACTTACATACAAACCCACATGCACAGACAGACTCACATGCTCCCACACACAAGCACATGCAGAAGCACACACACACACACACCAGCACACTCACACGCACATGGACACGCACACACACATGCACTTGCATACACACACGCACACGCACACACACATAGACACACACTTATAAGCACATGCACACGCACACGCATATGCACATGCACACGCGCACGCAAACACACACGCACACACACATGTACATGCACAACCACGCAGACACATATGTACATACACACACACACGTATGCACACACACACACACACACACACACACACACACACACGCGCGCGCACACACACACACACACACACACACACACACACACGCACACGAACACTCACACACAAACACACACATGGAGACGCTAAGACGCACATGCACATGAATACACACATGCAAATGCAGAGGCACATGCACATGCACACGCACACGCACACGCACACACACGCACACACACACGCACACGCACACGCACATTCACATGCACACATGCACACACTCACACATACACACGCACACGCTCACTCACACATGCCCTCGCTCATGCTCGAACACACACACAAACGCACAAGCACACGCATATGCACATGCCCACACACACTTACAAGCACACGCACACACACACATGCATGCACACACACACGCACACGCACATGCACATGCACATGCACACGAATACAGACACGCACATGCTCACACACGCACACACACAAGCACATGCACATGCACAGGAATAGGCACATGCACATGCACACACACTCACACAGACACACGCACATGCTTACACACACACATGGTCACACAGGCACAAGCTCACATGCACACGCACACACACACACGCAAATGCACACACACTTATGCGTGCAAACACACACGCACACACACACGCACACACACACTCACACATGCACATGAACACGCACATGAACACACACACAACCACACACATGCAGATGCTCACATGCACACGTACATGCACATGTAAACGCACATGAACACACACAAACACGCACACACACATGCACACGCACATGCACATGCACACACACAAACACGCACACGCAGACGCGCACACGCACACACACATGAACACACACACGTAAATGCACACGCACACGCACACACACACACATGCACATGAACACACACACACACACACATGCACATGCACATGCACTTGAACACACACAAACATGCAGACATAGACTCTCACACGCACACATACATGAACACACACGTAGACGCACACAACACCCACTCAGACATGCGGACACACATGCACATGCACACACACACACATGCACATACACAAGCACATGCACATGCATATGCACATGCACACACGCACGCATACACACATGCACACGCTCACACATACACACGCAGATGCTCACTTACACATACAGACACACACTCACACAAGCACACACACACACACATACACAAACACACATGAACACGTGCACGCACAGACAGACGCACACGCACACATTAACCCAGAGGCACACACAGACCCACATGCACAAGCACATGCACACGCACTCGCACATGCACACACCCATGCACATGTACATGCACACGCACACACACATGTACATACATGCACATGCACACACATGCACACCCACACCCACACGCACACATGCACTCACACTCGCCCACACACACACACCCACACACAAATGCAGATGCACACCCACATGCACACGTACACGAAACACACACACAAACACGCACACGCACAGGAACACAGACACAAACATGCACACGCAAACGCTCACACGTACATGCACATGAACACACACACGCACACGCAGACGCACACGCACACACACACTCAAACATTCACAGGCACACGTGGACACACGCACACACGATTATGCGTTCAGAAACACACACCCACACATGCACACACACGCACACGCACATGCACATGCACACGTAGACGAACACACACACAAAAATGCACATGCACACGAACACACACAAAGACGCACTTACAGACGCTCACACGGTCACGCACATGAACACACACACTCACACGCAAATGCACATGCACACGCACACGCACACGCACACACACATGCACATGCGCACACACACACACATGCACATACACACGCACACGCACACAGACATGCACATGCACACACACACACACA
>CM034149.1:490315757-490325757 GCA_019776745.2 Taxus chinensis | reverse complement strand
TGATCACAAGCACGTGTCCAAACAGACATACACACTCACACACATTCATTCACACCCACGTGCACATGCACATGCACACCCACAGGAACATACACACGCACACACACACACACAAACACATACACAAGCACATGCACACGTACACGCACCTGCACAGACACACACACACACATAGAGGCACATGCACATCCACAAAAATAGGCACATGCACACACACAGGGACATGCACATGCATACACACACACACACTTACAGACAGAGGCACACACACACACGCACATGCACATTCACATGCACACCAAAACCTAGATGCAAACACACACGCACACACACATGCACATGCACACACACACGCACATGCACATGCACACACGCACACAGACGCACACATACACACACATGCACACACATAAGCACACGCACACACACATGCACATGCACACGCACACGCACATGCACATGCACATGCACACGCGCACACACACCCACACATACACACACATGCACACACATTGGTACACGCACACACACACATAGACCCAGACGCACACATAGACTCGCACGTGCAAACAGACTCATAGGCACACACACACACATACACATACACACACACAAGGAATCACACAAGCAAAATCACACCCACACGGACACGCACACACACACGCACATGCACACACACACACGTACACACACGCACACGCACACACACACACACACATATACACACACACATAGGCACACGCACACGCACACACAGACCCACACACACACACGGATGCACATGCGGACACACACTTACATGCACACACGCACACGCACACACACATGCACATGTACATGCACAGGCACAAGCAGACACACATGCATACACACACGCACACGCACACGCACACACACACGCACACACATATGCACACACACATGCATAAGCACACACACTCACACGTACACACACACACACACACAGATATACAAGCACACGCACACGCACACACACACGCACACGCACATACACACTCACATGCATACGCACATGCACATGCACACACACTCACACATACACACACACATGGTCATACAGGCACACACTCACACATACACACGCACACGTTGACATGCACACGCACACGCAATCGCACATACACACTCACACCCACATGCACAAACTCTTATGTGCAAGCACACATACCCACACACATAGGCACAAGCACATGCACATGCACACGCACACAAACACACACACAAACACGCACACACAGATGCTCAAGTGAACATTCACATGAACACACACACGTAGATGCACACGCACACCCACTCACACACGCGCACACACATGTGCATGCAGATGCACATGCACACGCACACACACACGCACATGCACATGCACACGCACATGCATACACACATGCACACGCTCACACGCACACACTCACACAAGAATAGGCACACACACATGCACACACACATGCACATGCACACACACTCACACATACACATGCACATGCTCACACACACATAGTCACTATTATCCAAAATGGTGCCCCAGCTCATTTTTGTGGCTAACTCCTTGTGTTCTTGCCTCTCTTGTGCCTCAGTCTACAGTTTTTGATTTTTAGGCACTCAAGGCTTTTTGAAAATGGCAGTATAAGATAGAGCTCTCTCTCAGCTTTCCAGAAAGGTAAAGTTTGCCTCCTAACTCCTTATATTTTTCAAGTTATGGCTCGGTGGAGTTTTGGTGGAAAATTTTCCCATTTGAGGCCCGCAGCCAATAGGAAGCTGCCACATGGCAGAGGAGTTCGGGGCACAGGGAATTTTTGAAAAATTTTCCAAAGACAAAAAAGAGGTAAATTTTGAAATTTTTTCCCACCGATCTGTTTTTGGGCCATTTTTGCCCTAAATCTTCAACCGATCATATCTTTTAATCCAGAGCTCGAATTTTGGCATTCTTTATATCATTGGAAAGATGTTAAAATTATCTACATGATTCCATGGTCAATTTCTAATTTTGGTTTAGTTTGGAGAGAGAAAATTCAAAAAAGGTTCTGGTACGTGTCCATGGCCAGAAATGACATTTCAACAACCAAATTGAATACAGAACAGGTCGCATTCTTCTCCAATATGGTCAAAAATGACAGGGTATGGGTTTGTAAGGTCCTCCATGCTGTTTTAATGTATTTGCCATCAATGAGGAATGGGCTCCCATGTTTTTTACATTTTCTCTCTCCTGGGTTCGACCCATGCATTGTAAAAGCCAGATTTGGCTCATTTCTTGAGGGTTGAACACTTTTTGGCATTGCAAACTTCTTCTTTCACCTCCAGCAAGTGATAGTTGTAAGAATCAGACCTTTTTCACAGTTTGTAATAGGTTTATACCTCTTTGATGGTGGAATGTAAGAGATTTTTACATGGAATTGACAGTTCAAACTCTGTGAATGCTTTCAGTCCTCTGTTTGTATTGTTTTACTTAATTTTAAGACCTCTAATTACATCTATCAGCTTGTGTATGTTTTCCCTTGTTGCATTTCATGAATTTGTGTCTATTTACATGGCAAAAATGTTTCACCACTCCTTTTGGTGCATCACCATCTTTAGTTTAGTTTCATTTTTGCATTTTTATCCCTGTCTCCTTGCAATCTAGGGTAGAATTAGGATCTGAACCTCTGTAGTTGTGTAAAATATAGATCTAAATCAGAGGAGTTTGAGGAACCAGCCTCTAATCTAGAGTTTCCTCTCTCATTTCCACAAGTCCCACACTTGGAGAGAGGTTTCCATGTTGTACAATCACACTGGATGCCTAAAACATCAATTCAGAACCTTGATTTGCATCCAGGGGTGCTGCTGATTTGCAACAACAGTTTTGGCACGCCTGGTGGGACCTTAGAGGTCTCATTTTTATTGTAGAAAATTTGATGTGTATCTACTGCAATTTTCTTGCTTGAAAAGAGCTATTAGTTGCATATCTGGCGACTCCAAAGGGGAAGAATCAACTGGTTTCAGCAGTGCAGGCCTGAAAAATCATGAGAAAAATCACTACAAGGTCAAGAGCTGGAGAAGAAGAGGTGTTGTTTGAATATCTGCAGTTATCTCCAAGAGTAAGGAAAAGTGGTTGGAGAATCCAAAGGTCTCCATCTCCACCAAATAGAAATCTCTCAACTCCTCCACCTAGTAGGCCTTTCATTCAATCAACAAGGGTTCTAAGGCCAATTAGAATGGCACAAAACAACCCCTATGTCAATTTCACTGGTAGCAGCCCACTTGCTCTCAATGCACAACATCCAATTCCAATTGTAGCCTTGAAGAACATTCCATACTTCACTGGAGAGAATCAGACTACTCCAAGTGATCATGTTAAAGACATTGCCAACCTTTGTGCAATTCATGAAATCAATGAGATGCAAGTGGCTGTCAAGTTGCTGGCATCTTCATTTAAGGGGAAAGCATTGCAATGGTTTAGAAGCCTTGGAGCTGGTTCAATCACAAATTGGAATCAGCTGTGTATAGCACTTCATGAGCCATTTGGAGAGAATGGAGACAACTTGTCTCTTTTGGAGCAGCTGACAACCATCAAGAGAGCTCCTAATGAGCAGCTGACCGATTTCAACTTCAGATTTCAAAAGACTTAGGAGAGAATTCCTGTGGCAGTCAGGCCAACAGCAGAAGGTGCTTTTCTCTACTATCTCAAAGCTCTAAATTCTAATATTTATATGTTGATTCAGTCCATGGGAGGCATAACTATCCCTATGGCTTATAGCATTGCCATTAGGGCTGAAAATTGTTTGATCCAAGCTGGCAAACTTGCCCCTAGACCTCCCATGCCATTGTTTCCAAGTTTAGAGAGTCCAAACACCAATCAAGCACCTAATTTGACTCCTTCTCCCACTCCCAGAAATCAGAGTTCAAATGAAGCTTCTACTTCATCTCCAAGTGCCCCAAATGAGCTTCAAGAAGTCATGAAGCAACTGCAAAACCTAGGCAATGAGCTGGTTACTCTCAAGAGGCAACAAGCCCAAGGTTTTAGACCTTCTTACCAGCCCCAAGCTCAGCCTAACAGGAAACCATACCAACCACAAAGACCACCTAATCCAGCTGCAAATATGAATCAAACAAGGCCTCCTGCCAATAGACCATTTCAGCCCTACAATCCAAATGCCATATCTACCTCTAAGGCATTGGTGCCAACACAAAACAACATTGCTCAGGAGTATGACTGGTGTTTTCCATGCAATGAACCTCATAACCAATCCATGTGCTTCAATGGTGCTTTGAATCAAGCATTAATGGTGACAACTACTGGTGTGGAGGGTGAGGGCAGTCAAGGAAACAACCAACAACAAGAAACATTCCAACAGCAATCAGCCCCAAATGACACCACGTTGGTAAATTGGCAAGCAGAGGATTTTTGTGGCATGAATCAGGCAGTTTCCCAAGGTGTTGCAGCCAACACAAGGTCAAAAAGAAGGAATTTGGGTGAAGAACAGCCATTAGCTCCAACCAATCCAGAACCTTCCATGGCTCCACAAATGGTTGGCAAGCAAAATCCAATTTCAAATGCACAAGGGCAGCCAAGAACAGCTCCTAGACCAACTCAAATACCAGTTATTGCTGCCCACGTGCAAGGAGTGAATGTACAAGCAAAGGGACAACAAAGAGATCCTTCATCACCATTCAGTATCATTGATCAGATGAAGAAGACAAATGTCAACATATCAATGTGGGAATCCCTATCTATCCCAGGCCAAAGAGATTTGCTACAAGCTGCCATGAAGGACTGGCCAACTTCGAATCAACAAGTTCAGATGCAAGAGAAAGTGCTCACAAATGCTGCCCAGCCTGAGGGGAATCATGGAGGATAGCAAGGTAAAATGTTGAAGCCCCTCCTTTCTATGTTTCATTAATCATTGGAAATCAGCTAGTGCACAATTGCATGATAGATTCCGGGGCAAGTAGCTCAGTGATGCCTAAACAAATAGCTGATCAGCTAGGGCTCCAGTATGAAACAATATCCAAAGGGGTAGTGCAGCTAGATGGGACAACAGTAGCAACAGTTGGAGTGATTAAAAACTTGAGTCTTACCTTGCATGCATGTCTAAATGTTGTTGTTTTACAAGATGTATCAGTCATAGACCTTCCACCACTCTTTTCCCTTTGCTTGTCAAGGGACTTCACAGCCAAGATTGGAGGATATTTTTCTGCTGATTGGTCACACATGCTATTCAGAATGAGGTATGGAACCAAAGCTACAGTCAGGTCTGAACCTATTGCAAACTTCCACATTGAGCCTTACACTCCAAGTCAGATTAATGCCAATTGCTCAGCATTTGATCAAGAAGATCACCCAAGCACTGATGAAGCTGACACCAAGGTTGGGAGCATCCCGGATCTAACTCTTGATGAATGGGCAAACAAGGTACATGCTTTTGATCCTTATCAAGAAGTAGAAGAATCTGAGCTAGGGGTCTATTGTATACATGAAGAAAATCAGCCTATTCCTAGCATCACCAAGCCAAACCACAAGGATGACAATGAGGTATGGTAGATTGTTTTTTGATGGATCAAGGAGTAGACAAGGTGCAGGAGGTGGAGCTATGCTTGTTTCACCTCAAGGAGTAAAGTACTATTCAACTTTTAGATTTCAGTTTGCATGCTCTAATAACACTGCTGAATATGAAGCCTTGGTGCAAGGGATGCATTGGGCAATCAAGAAGAAAATAAAGAACTTGCAAGTCTTTGGTGACAGTGAATTGATTGTAAATTAGGTCAAGGGACAGCATGCTACCAAGAATGATCTACTCAAGTGCTACAAGAACAGGGTATGGGACCTCATGGAAGATTTTGAGGGTTTTGGCATCAAATCCATTCCTAGGAAAGAGAATCAAGCTGCTGACAGGCTTGCAGCAGTAGGGGCAGCCTTTGACATTGTGGAAAGCATTCAAAAAGACAAGGTACAGCCAAACATCCATGTGATTATGAGGCCTTCAGTGCTGGATAACAATGTCAGTTGGCGAGTATTTGAGAATGACCAACAAATCATCCATTTCTTGCAAGAAGAAGCTGAGTTCTCAGCTAAGAATCAAGAAAAACTGGAACATCAGTATGGTGACCAAGTGGTACAGTTGAGAACTAACAAGATGCCCAAGGGACTTATCACTTTGGAGTCCATTTTTAATCCCAATGATCAGTTTAGGAAAGAGAAAGCAAACATTCAGGTCAAGAGAGAAGATTCAGTATCCATCTTGGTGGAAGAGAACAAACCATTGTAAATTGGAAAGATGACAAATGATCAAGAAAGGTATGAGTTCGTACAGCTGTGTCAAGAGTTTCCTTGATGTGTTTGCTTGGAGCTATGAAGACTTCAAAGGTTTCAATCCCAACTTAGCTCAGCATACCATTGAATTGGATCCAAATACTAAGCCTATTAGGCAGAAACAAAGACCAGTCAATCCACATATGGAGCCTCTCATGAGGAAAGAATTACACAAGCTGATTGAGTCAAGGATCATATTCCCAATCAAGCATTCTAGTTGGGTTGCCAACTTGGTTCCAGTCAGAAAGAAGAGTGGAGAGATCAGATTGTGTGTTGACTTCAGAGACTTGAATAGAGCATCTCTCAAGGACCATTACCCACTCCCTTCCATGGAGCAAATCTTGCAAGTTGTGGCTAGCTCCGAGAGATTTTCACTACTTGATGGCTACTCAGGCTACAATCAGATTATAGTGAAGGAAGAAGACAAGTTCAAGACAGCCTTTACAACCAAATGGGGGACTTTTTGCATACAGGAAGATGCCATTTGGGCTGTCCAACACTGGTGCTACCTTCCAAAGAGCAATGGACATGGCGTTCAAAGGTTTGATTAACAACGTGGTGCTGATTTACCTTGATGATATCACTGTTTTTTCTAAAAATGCAGCAGACCACCTCTCTCATTTGAGACAAGTTTTCACGAGGTGTAGGAAATTTGGAGTATCTTTGAATCCTAAGAATTGTGTCTTTCTTGCACATGAAGGAAAGCTCCTTGGCCATATTGTCTCCAAAGAAGGATTAACAATTGATCCAGAGAGAGTTGAAACCATAAGAGCACTACCATTGCCAAGCCACAAGAAGAGCCCTTCAGAGTTTCTTGGGGAGGATAAACTTTGTTCGGAGGTTTATCCCAGATTTTGCAGCCCTTGTCAAGCCCATCACCAAAATGTTAAAGAAGAGCATGGAATTTCAAGTGGACAACAGAAGGCAAGGAGAGTTTTGAAGCAATCAAAGAAGCTATCTCTCAAGCACCAACTCTCATCAACCCGGACTTCTCCAAGGATTTCATCCTCTATGCATTTGGAGGTAATGACACTATTTCTACCATTTTGGTATAGCTGAACAAGGATAATGATGAGCAGCCAATTGCCTTCTTCAGCCAAAGCCTAGATGACTATGAGGTGAAGTACTCTTTTATTGAGAAGCATGTGCTGGCAGTAATCAGAAGCTTGAAGAAATTCAAGCATTTAATCTCGAACAACAAGGTCCAGTTGCTGGTCTCACATGCTGGGGTTAAGCACTTCCTCCTCAACAAAGATTTGAATGAGAAAAGGGCAGGTTAGATCACCTGTGTCATGGAGTATGACATTGAGATCAAGATCACCAAGCTGGTAAGAGGGAAAGGATTGTGTGAGCACCTAGTTTTGGGGAAGCAAAAAGAAGTATGCAATGGAGAAGAGGCTGTTTTGACAGTCCAGGGCAGCCATGAGCCAAGTGGCAATCAAGAAGAAGACAATGCTGCCCCCACTCCCTGCTTGACCCAAGGTATAATACACTTCCTAAGCACAGGCCTATGCCCTCTAGAGATGAACAAGACCCAAAGAAGACACTTCAAATTGTAGGCTGTCCCATATGCCATTGTTGATGGAGTTTTGTTCAAGAAAGATGTGCATGTGGAGTGCTACTGAGATGTATTAGCACAAATTAGATGCCCCAGCTCGTTTTTGTGAAGCTAACTCCTTGTGTTCTTGCCTCAGCTTGTGCCTCAGTCTACATTTTTTGCATTTTCAGGAACTTACAGGCTTTCTAGAAATGGCACCATCAGATAGAGCTCTCTCTCAGCTATTCCAGAAAGCCTAAAGTTTTCCTCAGTAACTCGTTATGCATTTTTTAATAGGTGTATGGCTCGGTGGAGTTTTTCACAGGAAAATTTTCCCATTGCTGCCCTCCCATTGCAGCCAATCTCAGTTGAAGCTGCCATTCGTGGCAGATGGAGTTCGGGGGTCATGGAGGCACAATTTGAAGTCATTAATCCAAGTATTTTGGTCGAAGGGCACAAATGGAAATTTTTGACAGGGTTGGCCACGAGCCAATACGATTCAGGACATGTGTCCTATGGGGCAGGGGGTTCGGAGCTCGAGGAGAGATTTGGAAACTTAGCAAAGGCTTCAGCATCAAAAAATTAAAAGCCAAAGGATAGCACCCCGATTTGGTATACCTGCTACAACGATACCAAATGATGCCACGTGTCCTTCAGTGGATCCAAGGTGACGGGGTGGAAAGCTGAATTTTTTTCCAAGAACGAGATATACCTAAGGTCGATTTCATCAAAGGAAAACCCATGGAAAAGAGTAATGGCTAGAGCTGAATTCCAGAGTGAATCAAGAGCTTGCCACGTGGCATCCAACCAGCGGAGTGCAGGGAATTTTGATGAAAAATTTTCCAAAGGTCAAAAAAGCAGGTACCAAATTTGAAATTTTTTCCCGCCGATCCGTTTTTGGGCCGTTTTTGCCCTAAATCTTCAAGACGATCCATAGGTAACTTTTGATCCAGACTTGTCTATGGATTTTTGGCGTTCTTCCCCATATCACTTGGAAATATGTTAAAATTGGATCTACATGATTCCATGGTCAGATTTGCTAGATTTTGAGTTCAGTTTAGAGGTGAGAAAATGCAAAAAATGCTTGATGGTAGCTGCACCCATGGACAGAACTGACGTTTCAACAACCAATTTTAATGCAAAATGGGTCAAGCATTCTTCTCCAAAAGACATTTGATAAAAAATGTCAGGGCATGGGTCTTGTAAGGTTGGACCTCCATGCTGTTTTTAATGGGATTTGGATAGAGTCAAAACTGGGGAATGGCATCCCACATTTGATCCACGATTTGGAGTGGCTCATCCATGGGCTCGACCCATGCACTGTAACAAGCCATGATTTGGCTCATTTAGCCTCAAAGGATGGTGAAGAACTACTTTTTTTGCACAGTCAAGCTTCTGTTTCTCACTTTCAAGCAAGTTGATTTTAGAGGGAAGTATACAGACCTTCTAGGGATATGTAGATTAGGTTTTTCATACCTCTTTGGTGCTTGTGAATACATTGGATTGTTGTATGTTAGTTTTGTTTTCACAATGCAGTGCTCTGTGCACATGCTTTCAGTCCTTTGAGATGTGTTGCAGTCCTTGCTTCCATTTCAAACCCTGATGTTTACAACTTATCAACCTGTGCATGATGTTTTATGTTGCAATTTCTGATTTGTGTCTAATTTACATGAGCAACAAGTGCTCAATCCATGCTCCTTTGGACTGCTATCACCCTTATCAGTTTAGTTTTAATTTTTGCATTTCTTATGACCCTGTCTCCTTCGCCAAAATTAAGTTATCCAAAATTAGGATGCTGAACCTCGTATAGTTGTGGCAAAATCCTAGATCTAAATCAGAGCCTCTCTTGAGGAACCAGCCTCTAATCTAGAGATTCCTCTCTCATTTTCATAAGTCCCACACTTGGAGAGAAGCTTTCCATGTTGTGACACCATCACACTAGATGCTCTAAAACATCAGCTTTCTAGAACCTTGAAGTTTGCATCCTAGGGGTGCTTACTGATTTGCAACAATAGGTGTACGTGCTCAGCGTGTGTGTGTGTGTGTGCGTGTGTGTGTTCATGCGTGTGTGTGTGCCCGCATGTGGGTAGTGAAGTGTGCCATGTGGCATGTGTGTGTGTCGTGTGTGCGTGTGCGTATTCGTGTGTGAAAATGTGTTT